>JAOEHY010031177.1:0-32173 GCA_025447955.1 Psilopsiagon aurifrons | reverse complement strand
CTATGAGGTCTCCATGCAGCCTTCTCTTCTCCAGGCTGAACAGCCCCAACTTTCTCAGCCTATCTTCATATGGGAAGTGCTCCATATAAGCATAAGCATGGCCTACCTTGAGCAAGGCAAGTATCATTCACAGTTATTTATTTCAGTCTCCAGTCCATCCCATGGAACAGTATACAAAGCAATGAAGATGCAGTAGTTGAAACAGCAGTCAGTGTTCAATATTCTTGTGATGAAGTCTTCTGTCTTGTGGCATTAATATGTAATGGGCAAGTTATATATGAAGATGAACATTCAATTCACAGTTGCATTCAAATTTAATTGCCAAAATCAATCTGATATACTTTTGAAGTTTTCCTATTATGAATTCAAATGCCATTATTCTCATCGGTCTGACCGTAAAGCACCACAGAGATATCTGACCATGAATTAAAAACTGACCCTGATATCTTCTACTGTATGCAAGTGTTGTGCATGGATACTGCTGCTAATTTTGAGGGGGACTATGACTCACTGTTGATTTTGTTAAGAACAGCAATGGATAAATGGTTGGGTCAACATAGATTTTTAAGAGGGAGCCTACATTTTACTTGGCTTACCCTGGAATTATTTTGAAAACAGCTAGATAAAAAGACCCATTAATATACTTTCCTTCAGTGTTTTTAAACATGCTGCAACATAAAATGCTTGATAAAACAATTTCACAGTCTCAGTGCTTTTACATGTCTGAATGGCACCCAGCCAGGAGTCTGTTCAGAATAGTGTTTACTGTGCACAGGCAAAAATTACACAGCTATTTTTAAAATTAACTTGCTCCAGTATTCTATTTTTTCTCTTAAGCATTATCACAAAAGGTAAATCCACACATGTTTCCAGGCAATTCAATGAGTAAGAACTAAAAAAAATACTAAAAAAATAAATCCAGGACTTTCTGATTTTGTGAAATCTTTATAGGCAATGGGGTTTTTTTAGGTAGTCCTTGCTAAAGATCTTGCAATCTAAAGACGCAGAAAAGAAGTGGGGGAAACTGACCTTAAAACATAAGTATTTTTGTGAAAGGTAGCAGTCCTGAATCAAAAACAAACAAACTGTTTATGTTCCCTAAAATATGATCTGCTGTAGCCAACAATTAGCTGACTCACATAGTGTAAAGCTTATTTGCCAAGATTTTACTTCTTGCACTTAGTAGGTCTTTTTGAGTCTCATTCTGCCACTCTGGCTCAAATTGAGTTGTACCTTACTCCTCAAGGCATGCCTCTGATTCCAGCTGCTCTATCTAGACTCAGGCTAAAATTTCAGATATCTGGTTTTGTGTGTTATATTTAATATTTTAAAGATAAGTTCAGGCTTGATTGTGGTTGCCAATACTTTGTAGCAAGTTAATTCTGTAACCAAAAAACAGAAGATAAACCACAGATGCAACCACAACAATTTCTTAATTAAGAGAAACCGCCCTCAAGTTGTGTTTTTAAACTGAAAGTTGCTCTCTTTTTTCAAATTTCACTATAGTGGCTACTTTAAATCTCCATGCTCTGGTTACCATGGGGAATATGGCCACAAACACACTGATCAGTCTTGGCACTGGTGGGAGTAATTAAATAATAGTACAGGGTGTGATTCTACAGCCCTTTTGTTGTAAATCCATATGCCCAGGCTATAATACAGTAGGATTGATTTAATTATTTTAGTTTAGGGTACCAGAGGCTATATGGTACATTCTGTATAGAACCTCAGAGAGCTTAAATATTATAAGACTTAGAGATCTGATTCTAAAAAGGCTTGCTATTATAAAACTTAGAGGTCTACCATACGCTGTAAGAGCTGCAACAGAATTGGAAAATGTCAGCTTCTGAATGAACCTGCTTCTCAAAACAACTCAAAATTTGTTAGGGCAGATTATCCAGCATGACATACAGTTGAACTTTGAATGCATCCAAGCATGGAAATTCCATAGCCTCTCTAAGCAACCTATTTCAGTGGATTATCACCTTCACTGAAGATTTTTTTTTCTTGTGTCTGCACAGAATTGCGTGTGCTGAAATTTGTGTTCATTTCGTCTCATTTTTCCACTGTATACACCTCAAAAAAAATTGGTTGCATCTTCTCTATAACTCTTTTCATTCCCTTGCATCTTCTCTATAACTCTTTTTGTTCCCTTGCAGGTTGGAGACAGCAATTAGATTCCCCTTTGATGTCTTCTTCAGGCTGAACAAAAGTTGTTTCTGCTTTTCTCTTTACTTCCATCCATGATGCCTGGTGTTCTGACCAGGTTTCCATCTACTCTGTAGAGTACTCATCCAGTCTATCTCTCTAAAGAACTATGGGAGATTGCCTGTAAAGCCTTGCTAGAATCATCTGCCTATACCCAAAATAGAGCTCAGTCAAGGGTTCCCTATTCAGCCGAGTATTTATACACTGGTGAAATGCCTGCCTGGTTTCTTGCACAATAGCAAGACTATTGTGAAAGCAAGAATTTGGGCTTTCAGGAGTCTGTCTTTGAAAGACAGCCAGCTTTTCTAGACTGTTTTGCTCTTAAGGAAACCCTGAATAAGCTGAAATCAGATCTCTTGGCGCCTAGGGAAATTATTCTGCTACTTGCTGTCCTCATTTTTCCCAGGTTCTTAAGTTCTACCATGTCATTGTCACTGCAGCCAATGCAGCCATAAACTTTCATTCCAACTCTTCCTTATTTGTGAACAATGGGTCCCTCTAGCTGATTAGTCTAACATCACCACCACAAAATTCTTGTTGCATTCCAAATATCTCCTAGATTGCTTGTGCCTCCTGAAATTTCCTTTCCAACACATGTCATAGTGGTTAGATTTCCCTATGGAAACCAAGATCTGCCATCATGAGTTCATTAAAGACTTTATACAATTCCTATCATTCACTGGCAGGTCTGTAGCGGACAGCCACAGCTATCCCTACATTTACTCTGCAGTGGTAATAGAAACTAAATAGTCAGATACTATTTTCATCTGGGAACTAAACAGCTCAGATACTGAATGCAGACAGAGAACTGCTCTACTGACTAAGTTGCATTTTATATACAGTCTTGTCCCATAGATGAGTTGCATACACTTACAACAGTAGTTTTGTAGCAATGGTTGCAACTGAATTAGCAGAAAATTCAGTATGTCTCAAATCATGTGTGTGGATGAGATAGCCATGCAGCCATTTTTCTTAGTGTTGTGGTGTGGCATTTTTGGACTTGACTCGCCAATGTAACCCTCTTTCCGGAATGAAGTTGCTACATTACTTTATAATTTTTATTATAACTGGAGATGTTACAAATGACTGTGTGAAATCTTGAGTTATTTTTTCATCATAAGAGGATATTTTTGATATTTTTGTTTGATATGCTATGTGTAGAAGATTTAACAGCAATTTCTGACAGGTTCTTGTATTTGCAGACACTGTTGGTATAGCTATTAAAGTCCAAGGATTTAAGCAAGACAAGATTTTTAGGTAATGATAATATCTCTTATAAGAGAAACTAATACAACTGATTGGCACACAAGCCATGTTTCTGGTTTAAACAGAAGAAGCAGATGTCAAAGCTAAATGAAAGCTGAACACTGGGTTTAACTAAGTATGTATCAATGAGACAGTTGTGGACAGACAGATAGCATTTTCTTGCAGACAGTAACTATCTACCTCTTTTCTCCTTTTCTCCACATAATCATGATCTTATTCTCCAGGATAAGGTTCTGGAGAAAGGAAAATGGGTTTTTCTTATTAAAATCAAATTTTAATAAAAATTTTTCCTTAAAAGATTTTCCTTAAAACTTGATGCAACTTTTAATTGTTTCATATTACAGACCTAGGTTAAAGATACTTGAGGAGAAAGATACATAATGAGCTAGAGAAAAGCACGACAAATATGGAACAAGTCAAAGATATTCCAGCAATAGTCAGAAATCAGAGATTCAAAGCACGGAAGATACCAAACACAGTCTTAGAGCACAACGCTCTTATACTTTCTTGCATGAAACCCACCTACAGAACACACTATATGCACTACCCGGCTTTCCTGTCATGTATACAACCCTGGGGTCAGCTGTGCAGGACTTTTGCTATCTAGAAATGAGACTGTGTGAGGTGATCTTTTTACAATGGATGCCGAATTGCCATTGTTAGTTGAAATTATCTTCTGTTGACTGGGAGCATTTTGAAGACAACTCTTAACAGCTTAATACTCTTACTGTTTCACTTAAGTAAAAAGAGAGGTTAAGACAATGGATTGCTCATGAAGAAATCAGCAAGTCTGCCATTACCTAATGACAGCCATTTGGCAGCCTTTTGATGGTAAAGAGATGGTGAATAGTACGCTTGTCATTAATTTGTCAAGTCAACATATTAATGTGATTTGGGTCAAGCTAGTGGTTCCTCAGCCAAGCATTCATAGCTTCACTAAACTTTAGCAGTAGGAGCAGAAATTGGGAAAGCCTGTAAGAAAGTTTAGTTTGGCAAAGAAGAGCCAAATAAAGGAGAACTCTGGGGGGAGACCTTCTCCATCAGCTTGTATGATGGGGAGAGCAAGCAGGGGAATTAGGTTATAGCAAGTCAGGAAATCGGCTAGGGGCAATAGTTAGACCCAGTAGGAGAGCTCTGAGGCAGGAAACAGAAAAGACTGTGAGTCTGTCGACCTCCTGTTTTCACAGTTCTTCTTTGATGAGCTCATAGGCTAGTATCCTCATAGGTCTGCTAACAGCCAAAGACAGAAGTGTTTGTTTCTCAGGTTAGGGGCTCTAGTTTCTTTCATGTGGGTTCAACATTTTTATCGGCCTTAATGAAAGTTCCATTCATATGAGATGAAGAAAGCTGGCTCTCCCTTGAGTTTCCCATGTAATCAGAAAGACATAACTGTGCGTTTATGTGAAGGACAGAGGGGCAGAGTGCTATGCGTTGTGTCTTACTGCCTGCTTAGTCCATGACTTTTCCAGTAATTTGAAGGAATTAAACATAAAAAAGAAAAGAATCAAACCCAGGACTACAAAAGGTGGTGAGTATGCTGCAGAACTGATATCAGTCAGTTCAGTAATGACCATCAGTGCTCCCTAGATGCATTTCAGAGTGCAACACATAAAATTCCTACTGCTCGTGAGTAATACAGATTAGCTGATGACAGAATACAGTTGGGCTCTGCTAGCATGCCCTTGGGTGTTTGTATTAATCCTATTCTTTTTTAGGTATCAGAGAGTGTGCTAGGTACTGAGATGCCACATCCTGCCCTCAAACTTGTCTTCTAAAATAACAGCAAAAAATAAAGTCTTCTGCTTGCTGAAGACTGCATCCTCGTACTATATACTGACAAGTATCATCGTCTCAATATTGTTTAGTGTTACCTGATCAATTCATTTGGTTGAAATGGAGTTACTTAATGTATTACTTCCTGCTAGTCTGCAGGTACACTGCAGTACTTCAACAGCTAATTTGTGTAGGAGCTTCCTAAAACATGATCTGCATGCATAGACATAGGTAAAGCTTTCACACACAACTGAATATATTAATATATTGGGCAGGTGAAACTTAAAGCACTGTTTAATGTCAACTGTAAAATATGTATGCAGTAAACAGCTATTCCTAGCTGGTTTCAGTTATGGCAAAGCTAAAACCAAAAAATGTGAGTCCAAAATGTGCAATATGTTCCTGCAGGACATGTGTCAGTCACACTGAAATAGAATATAATGTCATGGTTTCAACTCTCAACTGAAAATATCTTTTTTTCCTTTTTTGGTTTTTTTTTTTTTTTTGTTTCTTTCAAATAAACAGTCAAAGCTTAGATAATAGTGGTGCACCAGATTAAATTGATAATTTAGCATGCATTACAATTTATCTATAAGTTACAAGCATCCTTTTTTATCCCTCACTTAAAAGCGCTTTTTCTCTTATAAGTCGTTATCAACTTGAACCACTAGAAGTGTCTTCCGGGGAAGGAGAAAACAGACAAGTAATAGGTGTGTTTTCTTTGCCAAATACTTTTTTTTCTTCCTGTTCAACCTGAAGTTGACAGAAGTGAAGCATTTACTTCCATGGGAAATTATGTCAGTGCAAAACCTTAGACAGCATAGGCTTTGTGGTTCTGATTTTGTACAGAATGCAGACTGGATGGACAGCTAACCAGCTAGACTCAAATCTTTGTCTCTGCTGTTCTGCTGCTGCAGTGTCGGTTGTCTCACTGTGGCTAACAAGGCACATATATCTTGAAATTAGGGGTGTCTGTAAATTTGCCTGTAGGAAATTAGATAAGGGAAGATGCTGTTCTTTTTCCAGAACAGCAAACAAACAAGCTTCAAAAGGCATGCCCAGGCCTGTCCCTTGTAATTAAACCTTGGCTTTTAGGAATCCTACAGTAGAGAAAATCTTTGCCTTTATGGAGGCCACTCCTTATGTAACCAGCTATCTGTTTTTATTGTGGCTGTTAACAAAGTCATTATGAAGTGTTTTTCCATAAAACACGAATTGTCCATCCATACAAAAGGTGTTTCATTAAGGTAAGGAACTGGGCATTGCAAATTGTGGGGAGATGCTATTATATTTCTTTGCCTACAAAAGCAGCAAACACATTGCCAACTGTACTACTGCCTTCTCGTTACCTTTTATGACTTTATTACACTACTTCCTAGCCTCATTGTGCCAGCTGATGCAGAAGCAAAGAATAAAATCCAGATGCTTTGCAGCTAAGCCCCTTAATATTTATTGGAGGGGCAGTCTCAAACCTGTAAGAAAAATTTGCATAAGAATGAAGATTTCTGTAGTTCTCAGACAACATTTGAGCTGCAAACAAAAAATATTTTAGCCTTAGCTAGTAGTGGTTTTGCCTTAGACAACCTCAACTCTCAACAGCTTGAGTCAGCAAGAAAACTGCTGCTAAGTTCTCCAGCATACTAGAACAATGAATGCAGGTTAGTCTCCAAATACATACTGTAATAAGGCTGTTCCCCTATATGAACTCTTGCAAATTCTGGCAGAAATTCTGCTCCCACTGAGGTTTAGTAGGATTTTCCTACAGACTTCTGAGAAGCCAATATTCCACTATCGATTCTCAAAGCTATTCTTGCCCTGCTGTCTCCCTCCCTGGAATGAAGAGGGAACACCTGTGCAAATACTAATGTTTAGAATAAATGCATTTGGTAAAATATGCAAGATAGTTGAATTCTGTTCTAGTAAAAAATTTGGGGCACGTTTAATAGGTTGCTTGGGGTTTTTTTAATGTTGACTGTAGCACAGTATACATGCTTGTAAGCTATGTAGCTTGGTAATACTACTGCTACATTTTACTTTTTTTACTTTTATCTTTCTATCTCCTACTACTGCTACTATCATAGCAGAGAATTTAGAGAAAAAAAACCCCAAAAAAACAAAAAACAAAACCAACAAGAAACAGGGTTCTAATTTTCAAGGTACAGTACCTAAATATTTAAACTTTATGACAGCTGAAATTGCACACTCAATACTTGTCAAAATGCCCCATCAATACTAGAAAGGACAGTTTTGACACTTGAGCTGTTGTAGATAACAGCTTTCCTTGGAGTTACTGCAAGAAATAAGAATGAGAATGCTGCATGAAAAGCAGAGAAGCAAACAGGGAGAGGGAGCTGGGTGACCCTACCTAAGAAAAATTATACCATCTCTGTCTTTTCAAAATCACCAGGTTAACATCAGAGAGAAGAGAACCAAGCAATATTGTTAGAATATGATTCCTACTCTTTGTAGTCAAAACCTATAGATTCATTAATCCTTCCCAATTTTATTTTAATAGCAACCTATTGGATGATATATGTCTTTCCATGGCTTCAAAAATTCAGTCAGTTTTACTAGTGATGAATATTCCACAAGAATCAAGAAAATGGTATTCAGGCAATACCAGGAAAGGACTTTTCTGTGTACACACCTGCACATATACATGCACACACATGTATAGAGGAATCAAAATTCAGGCTAATTATCTTCCTGAGTATGTTTAGGAATAGATATTATGTTGCTAGTATGCATAATTTCTGATTAATGACAGTGCTGGTATTTG
Source organism: Psilopsiagon aurifrons (assembly GCA_025447955.1). NCBI lineage: Eukaryota > Metazoa > Chordata > Aves > Psittaciformes > Psittacidae > Psilopsiagon > Psilopsiagon aurifrons. Next base: position 24,147 of record JAOEHY010031177.1, on the reverse strand, counting down.
AGGCTTTAAAGTAAGTATGAAAACAGTCCTTCAGGAAAGGTGTCAGCTGCTTCTAACTTTCCTTTAATATCTACTGCCCCAAGAAAATCCATGTTTGCACCTTTTCTCTCTTCAGTATATAGAAATTAATTATGACATCAACTGCATTGAGAAGTAAAAGCCAATTAGGCTAAGCCTAACTTTTAGGTCTTTTCAAAATCTCACGAAAGGAATATGTGTATCATCTTGCAATCTGAAAAATTTGAGTGAAAAAGAGCATTGCATAGTGCACAGCCAGATCCTGAAGCCCTTTTCCTCTCCGATTCCTACTGAATACAATCCTCATAAGCACTGCCTTCAAGTGCCCTGGAAAAAGTGATTCAGTTTTATCCAGGAATAATGTAGCATGACAAAAGATTGTGTCAAGCAAACATCAGCAATTCAATGTTTATGAGAATTACACTGTTCAGGAACAAAACCTGGGGATGTGGACTTCTGGTGTTTCATTGTTAGAAAAATAAAGAAAAGGAGATGAACACGGATAAAGATGTGGCAGTTTACTGATCAGTAGGCAGACAGAGGAAGTGCAATTTCTGGGATACTGACTCTTCTGAGAGTTTGTGGTTTTATCCAGCGGAGTGTCTGGCCTAAACTTGGCTACACGTTAAAAAGAGCAGATCTAATTTTTTGGCCTACAGTATCTAAGAAATTGTTCGGGAGAAACATGAAAGCCTGAAAGAGCTGAACTGGAAAGCAAGAGGACATTGTGTAATAAATAGGAGTCAAGAAGGTGACTGGGGAATAACATTTTCCATTACACCAATCCAAAGCAGAAAACTGAACCATGCATTTCTTTTTCCTCCCTGTATGTTCTCCTTCTCACTGTCTCAGAAAGGTACTTCATTAGTCAGATGTAGCTTCATTTTTCATTTCTTATGCAAATATTAGCAAACTGAACCATGAGGCTTTGTCATGTTCGGCAGTTCAAAAGAACATGCAACTGCCAAGAGTTCATGGTGGTTCAGGGCCTTTGCTTTTACAGACTTGTGCAGAGATTAAAAGTTAGCTCCAATACAAACTGCCCTTTCATTAGGATCTCACTGATTGTGACAATGAAATCAATTTTTCAGAAAGCACAACACTAATGAGTAAACTTACTTTGTTCCCAACAGGGCTACCTATGTTAATAAGATGGATACTGATTTTAGATACTTAAAAAGAGATATCATTGAGGAATAATTTTTTTTCAGTATACAAGGCAGAAGACAGTTTGCTCTCTTCTACTGACAACTCAGAAGATGTGTGGCTGCATAGCAGTCTGTTCCCAGAGAAGAGGATTATTTCTGTTTCTAGTCTACAGAAACTGCCCCTTTTTTCTATTTCTACTTCTATGTCCCCACAGTAGTTACTGTAACCAGCCTCTGATGTTGGGTGCATAGCCCTGGATGTAGATTAGCTTTTGATGTCTACACATAAAAGTAGATTATAACGAGCAGCTCTCACAAGCCTCAGAAGTGGACTTCAGTGCTAAGCTGCTTCACTAAAAGTGCCTTCTTGTGTCAAGTCAGGAGGAATTTTGTGTGTAGAACATGCACCTTAACAGGCAGCAGCAGAACTGACATCACAAAGCTGTTGACAATAAACTGAAAACTTCAAAGAAATATTCTACTCCCAAAATATCTAGGCTTTCAGGTCACAGATGCAGCTACTGCTTTTTTTGAAATACAGTTCTACTTACTCAAAGCATACTGCTTCAATATGACAATATTCTTCTCCTTGCATGGAGGAGCCTTTAAAGCTCACTCATTTAGCTCTTGATTTCCTCCCTAACTGGAATTTCTTTGCCTTGCACTGCCATGATTGTTTTTTATGAATTCTAAAGTACCTTTTCAAAATCAGTTTATATTCCTTTTTAAGTGTAACATTTGTGAATTCATTAATCGTTAAATTAATGACAAGGGAACAGTTTGTTTTGTTTTGTTGGTTTTTTTTTATATATATATAAAAAGGCATTTGACAAGGGCACAATATACACCTGCTCTGCAATTCCCTGGCCTAGATAGATTATGCTACACCAAGAGTCATTCTGTATGACCACAAAGTTGCCATGTTTTGAGGGCAGGAATGAGCAGTGCACTCTTTGCAGGGTGCTTGGAGATAATCTGGGTATCTTAAAAGTGACACTACTTTATGTAATGCAGACATACCCTAATTCCCAGTTTTCAGTAATCCAGTCCCTTAGGTTTTCCAGTCTTCTTAAAAGTGGAGCAAAGCTTTTGTTACAGTGAATCTTAGTGCACTGAATCATCTATAGGATTACAAATCCGTCATTCTGAAGGTTTATCTTGGAAATAGCAGGAAATATTTAGTCCTGTAATTTTTTAAAGGGCCTAGTTTGGTCCTCTTTGCAGGACTAAACCTGTTGATTTACAGAATAAGGTAGAATGGGTGCTTGATCCAACTGCTGCTGTCTCCTACTTTGTTATGACGTTCTTTCAGGACACACAATGCTCTTTGCTGGAAGGTTGTTGTGTGCATATGTAATGTGAGAGAGCAACCGGTACCTCTCAATCAGTGTGCAATACTATTAACTCTTGCTTGTGTTTCCATGCCAACAGACTGTGTCTTCTGAGTGCAGAAAAAGTAAAGTCATGTATTGTTAATCCTTATCCATCTACATCAGCTTCTGATCTTTTTGTCTAGACTCCATTTCTCATCTACTGAAATTGTAGATTGCAAAATGTTCCCTGGGCAATGTTCATGAGATCACTCTTTATTGTTTTACCCATGAACAAGTCAGTTTAACTTCAGAGCATATTACTTTTTTTCTGATCACCTTTGACCTCATATAGGTACCTCATCATTTTCCTTCAGCTTAAAAAGTTTGTGGCATGTTGTTTCTGTGGAGTAAATGACCAAACTGTTAATATTTTTAAAAAATCCAAGCTGATTCCAGGTGGCACTGCCAGGTTAAAGATCTGTTTCTATTCTAAATTGCACAGCATCGAGTCAAGCTTTGGCAGTTGCAATCTGGATGAGCTGCTGCCAGCGTGGGTAGAAAAACTGCTGCTGGGCATTTCTCAAGCATTGCCCTGTTTCTTGAGGCCATGAAAACAGTTTCCATGGGGAGCATGAGCAGAGAATGGGTTAAAGTTGCTCTACAAGGGGAGAGGAGATGTGAGAATGGAAACTGAAGTGTTTTAGTTGTTCACAGTTTTGGAAACAGTACAAAACAGGGCCCAGAATGTGCCTTCTGCTGCCTGTTTAATTCTGTTATTTAACAACTTCCTTAAAATACTTCAACTATTTTATGATAGTTGATTATGATAAATTTTAGCCATTTTATAATTTTGACTATTTTTAGTGTAGAAAATAATGCATAAAGTATGTTCTTTTTTCTTATTGGCTAGCTTTGGGAACCACTAGTGGACACACTGAATAAATTAGGCCAAACTGACACTACATGTGTTCAGTAAGTGAAAGCTTTCTTTGTATCAGAGCTATCTGACCTGTGCAAATCAAACTGAGTCTCAATTCAACTGCTGAGGGAAAGGGGATTGTGACGTCAGTGGACCTGATGCCGTGGCAGAGAAGACAAGAAATTTCTGAGCACGGTTGAGAAAACAATCTTCTCATTGGTATACCTTGACTTTCCTGATCAAAGTAGATGCTCACAAATGAAATAATCAATATGTGACCATTGCCTCCTTTTCCAGGACTTAAAAGTTCTTTAAGTTAGCTTTTCTGCATTGACTTTATATTGCACAATTTAAAGATGTCTGAAAGCCCCTGAAAATTGAACTTAGTCAATCAGTTTGCTGACAAGTGCTAAAAATATGCTCAAGGACTACTGTTCATACTGAATTAAATGGTAATGTAACACATTAATGAAGTAAGTTCTATTCAACAACATCAAAAAGAAAAATAATATCAGGCCTGAATAAATTCTGCTTTTTGAAAAGCTGAAAGAGTGATCTTATAAAAAGGTATTCTTGAATTTTCAATGCAAAATTATGTATGAGTATAAAGGTTCTGTTTAACAGGTATATGTATGTAGGCAAGTATGTATGCATAAAAATTTTAACTTCATAAGTAATGCTGATAATATTAAAATTATATTTTTACAAATCTATCTTGAAGTAGTATGAAACTTCACACTTGCATCTTCATATGAATACAAATGATGTTCAGTGCTATCTCTAGTCTAGCTGTCTCTGTCAATAATTTTAAAACCTTTACTGCTTCTGAAACTGCATCAAAAGTAATTTCTTCTTACATTGGAATGTTTGTCACAGTGCAAAGGATGTGAGCAGTCTTGTGAATATGTGCATTTTCACATGCTGAGTCCCTCACCTGCTGATTCCTGTAAGATGTCCTTCCCTGATGAAACTCATGCTTTCAGTGATGTACTTCCTTGTGTTCAGCAGTCACTTGGAGTATTCATGGAGACAGTGAATCCAGAAAATTTATACCAAGCTATTTCTAGGGGATGAAAAAAAAATAAATAAAATGTTTGTGATTTCCAGAAAAGTAATGAATTTTTAAGTAAGATTTGTATATGTTGTAGGTTGGATTGGTGGCACCATTTATTAAAATCACCCAGAAGTTCCATTGCAAAGTCATTTTTCTGTTGCTTCTAACTTTGCCAGTCTTTAACTACTTGGCCTGAAATTTTGCATAGTGGGTATTTGCCTCAGGCTGAATCTTTCTGGAAAATTTCAGTCAAAATTACTATTTCCATGAACAAAATTAGGGGAAAATACATCATTCTGTCCATATCAAAATAATTCTCTTTACTAATTTTGTGTAAAATTTTAATAATTTGAAACAGAAATATATAATTTGGCAGGGGTGACTGAGGCATTCAGCCTGTGCTCTTTGTTGTAGAAGAGGAACTGCATCTTGAATAAGGACAAGAAGCTTGATGGACAAGATTGACTCAAAGCATCTGTCTGTAAGGAGGAAATGGAGGTCACAGGAACAGCATACAGGAAAATAGGGCTGTGGGGTGATTGAGCTGATGCTGAGGTGGGAAGGTCTAATTTTTTTGAACTGTAGGTTGAACGACAAAGGACTGTGAAGGGAACTTGAAGGCAGAAGTCCTGTGGAAATAGTACTGTGCGATCTTGTAACTAAATATTGTCATAATGCGCGTACTCAGCAGCGCTGCATTACAAATACAATTTTGACATTTACTAGTGGAAATGGAGCCAGTTTTATATTTTAATGTTGTATTTTAGTATGCAATATAACCAGATGTTGTGGTTTCCAGTGTTAGACTCTCATGACCTTCTAGAGTTGGAAAACCAAACTTTATAACTCACTGGAAAACTGGTAGGCTTTCCTTCTGATTTATATGATGTTCACGTCATAACTCATTTGAGTGGCAATATATCAGATTTCATCTTCTCACTCATGACAGGAAGTGCCATCCTGGTCTTGAAACTCCAGATTAATCTTCTTTCCAAAGACAAAAGCTAACTAAATTCTTCAAGTCTTTTTTTTTTTCTTAAAGTGAAAGGCATTTACCTAGGTTAGAATAGCACCTTCCTCTGGTGAAGGATACATTTCGTTAATGAGGGAAGAACTCATGTTGGATGCATGGAGTTGTAAGTGCTGAGACACATGATTTATAAACCATTCCTTGTGTGCAGCAGGTTAAAACTGGCCTCAGAAACTAAGTCAGGGCTAGTGTGATTCAGCTGTTGAAATTGATTCCTTCACTGCCTGTGCTGCACTGAGCAGAAAAGAGTCTAACCCAACTTTTACCTCAATAACTGGAGACACTTACGGAATGATTTAAGTTAGAATGGTCCTTGGAGGTCATCTGGTCCAAACCCCTGCTCAAAGCATGTGTTAGTAGAAACTCAAGAATCCAAATTAGAACCTTATGCAGAAAACAAAGCAAAATGGTTTTAGACATTTTAACTAAATACTGGTTTTCATATAAGAAATTAATCCCATTGCAAGAAAAACACATTTTTGAGGTCAAGAGTTCTGTTTATATCTTATGTCATATGAGAACAAACAATGGGGGAGGAATTATTAAAATTCTTAATGCAAGAAACACAAAGTGCGAGATTCCTGAAAACAGCTGTTCTGCTATTAACATTCCTCAGACACTAAACAATTTTCAAAGCAGCTTTAAACCTTGCCAAGTTAATTGCCATTGTAGCTGGGTTGGTTAGGACAAAGAGTATTGGAAATGGGGTCTGATTATTGTTCATGAGTCAAATGAGGGCAAGTCTTGGCTAATCTGAACAGCGAGGTTAAATATTTGACCCAATCAGGTTGTCAGGAAGGCAAAGAGCTCAATAGACAGAAAGAGCTGCTGGGTTAAACAGCAATAGTTCAATCATATTGTCTTCCATATAGTTGCACAAATATAAAAAATGTAAAGAAGAGGAGAACTCAGTTCTAGGGTATCATAAAATAATATCTGAGGAAAAATTATTTAACAGACACAGGCCCTGTCTCTGAGAAGCCAGTCGTATCAGCCATATGCTCTAGATACAGAGATGCCTCACACATCTTAAAAATCCTTCACTAATACTTGATTCTGATTTGTGTTTCATGAGCAAGTTTGGAAAGTGGTATGTAAAGAATCAAATAGTGCAATAGGTCATAGCACATGAGCTTTCAAAAATATTTGTCAATAATGCTTAATAAATTAATAAATTTAGAGCATATTTGACATTTTAATTTATTTTAATTTTTTAATTTTTCAAATTTGTCATTTGAATTTATTTAAATTTTTATTGGTCCATACATTTTTCATGAGTTGCCTCTGTACACAGGATAGCTCCTAATCGTTGCTAGAAAAAAAACACAAATGCTGAATTATAATTGCATAAACCTAATCAGAGCTCCAAATATATGTCTATTTGTGAAAGACAAGCAGTGATTTTTATTTAATAGGCTATAGTCTATATGTTAAACTGTCAGCCCCTCTAGTAAAGAAGTGTAAGCACTTTGTTCAACAAACTCTTGTGTAATAATGCACTCTTTTGTCTCATTACAAATATCACATTACTGGCAGTCTGAGACCAATAGGCATTTTGTTCCACTTGTGACTGCCAGAGACCTTTTTAAAAACAGCTCCAGCTTAGTGACGTCTTAGGACAAGGACCCTCAAAACAGACATTTGTTATCAAGGAAATTTCTACTGGTCACATAACCATAGGGCTAGATTATTAATCCCTCCTCTTCTTTCTTGCTTTCTTTTTCCGTTTACCAGTCTGAACTCATGTGCAAAACCATCACTTTTGGAGCTTGTATCAGTCAAAATCAGATGAACCAATAACCAAACTTACAAACTAAAATAATATTGTTTTACCTACAGAAAAATAGTTACCATTACTAAGGAAAATATTATTCACCCTGATTAACTTCAAGATCAGTACTAGATGGCTTCAGTTTGACCCATTTCCTCTTTTATTGGATTTATCGCTCAGACATCAACATTTTGTGAATTTCAGATTGGTTTTAACTGTCATTGAAAAATACACAGTTAGCCAGGACTGTTTTTTTGTTGTTTTTCTTGGTCTGCAAGTTAAAGCTGAGGGCACACTTTTAAATTCAAGCATTGTGGTGTAAGGAAAACCTGGTATCTGCTGCCAGTTATTAATGTAAGGTAGAAGACCTGAAGTGTTTCCTTTTTTTCCCCTATGATTGATCAAGATACAGAAATAGACTTAATTTCTAGAGTGAGATTTTTTGTTTGTTTGTTTCCCAAACAAGTGCTTTTAAGAAGAGCTAATTAGGCATAATTTTCTTGTCATGCAGCATTTTCAGATTTTCCATACCCAGGTAAAAATGAAGGAGGGAGTAAAAAAGAAAAAATAAAAGGGGTGCTTCACCCATCTGTAACCAACACTATCCAATCCATTGAATTACCTGCTAACAAGACAAAGACTACTAAATTTCCTGATTCAAAAGACTATACTGGATCTGCACATCCCAGGCAGGCCCTGCTTGCTGTGGGTCTTGCCTCTTTGCAGTCCAGCTTGGGGAGCAGTCCAGGGTGTGCCACAGCTCCTTTGGAGCCCTTATGTATAGGTCTTGACCAGGGCACATACCTGAAGTGCTGCTAAGGGCTGGAAGGCATCCCAGGAGAGGCCTCCCTTAGTGTGGTCAGATGAAGCTTTCCATTTTGTAGGACTGATTAAATACTCTTGGAGAAAGGAGCTTGACCCTTAAGTGCCCAACCAGCAAAATCATCTGTTTGGACTTGCATAAATAGTGACATTTTTGAAGGTGGGAATAACAACAGCTCTTGCAAATCTCAAACAAGTTGCTGCGAAGAGTATAAGCTGAAAATTCATTTTGTATATTCCTTTGTTGGACTTGGTTCACCCAGCTGCTTGATGTCTGCACATCTATTCATCATCTTAGCTTGCTTGGAAAGCGATGAAGCACATGGTGCTAAGCAGAAATGAAGTTCACTGCTCTCATAGGGAAGCAGGTTCCTCCAGTGGGATGTGTATGCGCCTACATGTCTCATGCTAGCTTGAAGCTAACTCACAGTACCACTGCAGACTGAGAGCCTGAACATCCATTTTCATCCTGAAAATTAAATATATTTTTATACCTACCTCCTTTTACATCTGTGTGAGCAGCCAGCCCTATTCTGAAGGACAGACTGCATCCTCAGACTTGCGTGAGTTACTGTGTCCTGCATCTCGGGGCAACCTCTCAAATTTTGTACTGATACATTAGTCCAGAACAGAATAGTCACAAATGCTTTGCTTACTCACATGAGCTACTCACATTGTTCTATGTATATGAAGGGCTAGTCAGGAAAGTGCCACGCTGGATACTACATCAGCATAAAGAAAAAAAAAGAAGAAAACAAACAGCTCAGTGTTTTGAATCTAATTGTAAGTTACAAAACAACAAAACTGTAGAAAAGGGAGTGGAATGTGAACCACAGATCAATAACATAAGCAGAGGGCTAAGCACATGAGTAACTAAGCATTGCCAGATCTTCCTCGGAGTATGTTCGAAGGCCCAGAAGAGCCCTAGAAGCATACTGGAAGAAAACAATGTTAGGCCCCTGCAAGCACAAGAGGTAACCTTGAGAAAACTCAGGAATATGCTTTTATGGAAACAAGAGCATTCAATCATGAACAGAAATAACAGCCAGGAACCAAAAAATATAGTAAATGAGGGGTCTTGTAATTTAATGTGATGTAGAAGGGAGGAATTGTAAAAGGAGCCAAAGAGAAGGGAGATACAGATAACAGATGAGTGAGAGGATAATCTTTGAAGTAAGGAAATGGTGCATTTTCAAGTCTCAAGAGAAAACCAATAATCTCACCAGGCTGAAAGAGTCTGGGTGAAAGTTGTAGGTATGCTGGTATACACGAAAGATTGTCTTAATACTAGCGCATGGAAAGAAACATAGACATGGTCTTGATGTGATTGTTCAGAATGAGTTTATGAGATTTTGCATTGTGTGTGAACCTGTGATAATTTGTTCAGAGAGTAATTTCTGACCAGAAATTTGTCAGTTGATTTTTGGCTTTTTTTCGCTACTAGCAGGGCAGCCACCGTGAGTAGGAGGATATTTGTGGTGCGTTTCAAAGCAGAAATGTGCAGTGTTCAGAAATAACATAGGAGAACATAAGAGCCCACATGTAAGTGCATGACAGAATGTTTTCAAGCCTTGAGAAGACGATTTTCTTTGCAAATAGTAACAAGTAAAAGGTGTGGGTGATATTTTGGTCACATATTCATTCCTGGCTAAAGTCTTGGAAATTTCAGTATTTTTAAAGCCTGGTAACAACAGGTCTACAAGTGTCACCTTCTGTAGACCTGCTCAGATTTGGACACAAATTCACTTACAAAGTTTTCTGGAATCCTATCTCTGCTGTCAGAACAGAGTTAAAGTAGTGCCTGAATTTCCCTACCTGGAAAGCCAGTTGGCTTTCTCAGCTGAAGAGCAAGTAAAAGCCAAGTTGCAGACAGATTTGATGATTAAGGAATTGGGGCTCAAGTGTAAATTCAAACCTCAGGCTAAGATGACAGCACAGATACAGCCAGAGCTAGCAGCTGATCTCAGAACTCTGTTCATTAACTTGTCCCATGCTGAGTGTTTTCTTTGCTTAGTGCACTCTACATTTTGGTCTATTCCTGCATTAATAACTTTGCAAAATCAGACGGACTTAGTGAAATTAATTTGGAATAACACAGCAAGGAACAGGATGCTCTTATCTTTGGATATTGCCTGTTACTAATTTTTCACCCAGCTATTTGCAAATAATAAAAATTATGTCAATCCAAAATGCTCTCTGAGGCTGGGGAACTCCCTGAAATGCATGTGAGATGCACAAGACACCAAAGCAATAGGATACAGCATAGCAGAGATACTGCTGTGGTATTTTCAATCTTTTGAAGTGTCAGAAATATTAAATGGTTTGCAATGGGTAGTTCCATACCCTCAGTGAATTCAGGTTTTAATTATGCTTCTCAGCTTCTAGGCTATATGACTTTCAGTGCTGCTTTGAATTTAAGCAGCAGTCTAATTTCTCTGGAGAAGTTGTCTGTCTGCATAACTACAGCAAGAAGACAGTACCCTTTACTGACATGCAAAGGTCTAAACTCTCTTCTCATGCATCTCCTGAAGATAAGGTTACTTTTTATGGAGGAAAAAAAAAGTGATTTCAAAGGTCATAAGCAAGAATGCTTTGACATATGTGGGGTTTGACTCTTAGTTCAATTTTAAAGTCATAAACAAAATTCGAACTTTAAATCATATGTGGGATTCCTTTTATTTTAATAACTACTTCAAAGTGAACTCTCTGTTACAGTCTTTGGAAAAGATTGCAGAGCTTTAGATTTACATTTTATTTGGATAAGCTCAAAGGCATGACAGTCATCTGCAATGTTATATTGCTTATATCAGCATTTTACATTTTTCATTAAATATTAACCCAAATTCATCAATTTTCTAAAGAAGAAGCAGACTAAAAAATGTTAATGTTAGGGACACTATTTTAGGTGCTATTAAAATCTGTAATTTCCCAATGCAAATTCTAGAGGGAAAAACTGGTGTAGTGATCCACTTTTCCTGCTGCTGAAAGCATGGATGAACTGGTGACAAACCTTGTCAGAGAGGGCAGCTTAGGCAGCAGCAGCCATGATATGACTGAGTCCAAGGTCCAGATGAAGGCTGAGAAGGGAAGTAGCAAACTGAGAGGAGAATTCAGGGAATAGGTAGGCAGAATGGTGCCATGACAGAAAAAAAGTGACTAAGAGAACTGGCTGATTTTTGAGAAAACTCTTTGAAAGCTGAAGAGCAAACTATCCGGTTGCGCTAGAAGGTGGGGCATTTCAGCAGAAGACCTGCTTGGCTAAGTAAGGACTTCTTAGCTCCTTAGTGAAAGGGATCCAAATGAAGCTTACAACTAACTGAAGGGGAGGTAAGAAAATACCATAATCAAACTATTCTCAGTAGTGGTAGTAGGCGTAAGAATTGGAAGTCATCACAAACTGCAGCCTGAGAGGCTCTGACTGACCAGCAAAAGAAACTTTTGAACCGAGTGAGTAGCACAGTCCTGGAACCCAGAGAAGAGGTGGCAATCTCCATACCTGGAGATTTTCAAGATTTGGCTAAACATAGCCACAGGTTACCTGAGCTGTATCTGCTGTGAGAAGGACGTTGGAGTAGTCAGCATTTCTATGATTTTAGACATTTTCTTGGACAAGTAAAGAACCCATTTCTCCATCTTTCTTGGTTGAGTCTTGAACCTAACTGAGCTGGGTATTGAGCTGTTGAGGAAGGGAATGGGACATCCTGCCTCTTGGTTCTCAGTGATCCTCACCAAGGTATGAGAGATTTTGAGAGCAGCTCCCTATCAACTTGCTGCCCAAATGAAGGCTGCGCTGTGCATGCAAAGAAGCAGACTGTTAGGCACTGTGGGAAACTTCATTGATAGTTTTAGTTTTTTTTTTTGTGGAATAGTGATTTGAGGCTCTGTTTTGTCAATAACACTGTAAGTGCCTAAGTGTTTTGGTGTATTTAGGCCAAAGCTCCTGCAAGGGACAGTGGAATGTAACATGCTTATTAGAGTTAGAAGCCTGAGCTTCTGAGGAAAAAAAAAACAGCACACAGTAAAAAAAACAACAGCAACAGCCATGTATTTACTTATTACCAAAATTCCTAAAGGTTAAATTTTTCACAGAAGTTTAACATTAAAAATGTTCTGTAAGATGCCTTTTGAAAAGTCCACTGTGATTAGAGCTTCTCTCACCTGACAGCTTAAGCTTTTTCTCCATCCAGTCTCTGATTTCTGACTGTACATTCCTTCATTATTTGCAGTACTTGCTAATTAAGTGCTATCTACAAACTTGGAAGTCTTTGCTTTCCACATTGCTGCCTAAATTATATTTGTGTAAATATTTCAGATCTGGACCTCTAACACTGACTCCTGTCATCTTCTACTACTGACATTTTAGTTTGAATACTTTCCATTTATGACTACGGTAGATTTCCTACTAATGCAGCCAAATCTATGTTTAAGCATGCCAGTTTTCTTCCTCTCTATGACTAGAGCAGAGCAGCTTAGTACCAAAAAATCAGCTAGATTTCATGCATTTTTTTAAATTAATCAGAAGGGGTTTTGAAGAAATCTAGGTGCTCCTTTACCTCTGGTCAAGGTATTCATTGCTTCTAAAACACTTAAAACTGAATTTCTCACCCGAAATGTATCGCCTTGTGTAATTTCCCTCATCTCTTCCAAAAACTTTTTGTGGTATTTCTTCATGCTTAAGACCATATTTCCTTTTGCATCTGGGCATGCATGACTCTACATGCCCCTGACTATATATACATACATACACAAGCACATATTCAGGATTTAGTAGTATTATTTGTAGGAAATGAAACTTTTTTTTTTTCTTGGATGTTCCCTGTCATTTCAATGTATACCTTGAAAATTTCAAATTATGAAAACAATCTAGCTTCCTACAAAACTCTCTACAGTGCAGGTGTGCTTGTGTATAGGCCAACCAATCAATCAGCCTTCCTTGCAAGCCACTTCCAGAATCTGCACATCCCTAAAGATCTGTGGTCTCCCAGGAGAGCTGCAGTTTTACAGATGGAGCCTCTTCATGGCTTTATTTCATGTTAAATATTCTTGTCTTGTTTATGCTTCTTCAATATTTGCCTCTATACTTTTCTTGGCTGCACTTTAACGTGTGTTTCTATATTTACATTTCTGATGATTTATAATAAATGCCAAAGTTTATTTTCTTATTTGAAGAAGGTATACCTGTTTTTCACCATGTAGTGATCTAAACTTAATTCTTTAGAAGTACAGAGCAGTTTGTAATTTGCCACAAATAAGAAGGGAAATCACTACTATTATGAAAAAAGCAAATTATTTTTTAAGAAGGATTGCCAAATCCAGCACTTTGCAGCCTATCCTGAAGAGTGCGTGAATCTTATCACTAAAAAAATTTCTGAAGTGTAAGTATATATGCACGTTTTATATATTGACTGAAATACTTTGGCATATAAAAGACAAAGGAAACAGGGTATTTTTGCACTGCATTTTAAAAGAAATGTTGGAGACAAAGTTCATGTAGGATATTTAACAAGTGCAGTCCATGTTAAACATGAAATATTTTGGCAAGGAAAAGAGACAAATTAAACAATTATTTTCCTTAAAATAACTTTTAACAAACAAAAATCATGTTCCTCGAACTGCGTTAATATTTAGTAAGAATACGCTAGACAGAGAAAATAGATTTAATTGCTCCTCTTTTTTTTTCCATAACGTAGTCATTTACTCATAATTTAAAACCCAGTGTCTTGTAGGATTCTCATTCTCTCACTTCAGCCAACTTTGTATTCTTATGAAGAAAAGAGCTTTCATTTTGTGATGGTCAAGTATGGCTATTTCATCAGCTAGCTGACAGGTTATCTTATGAGATAAATGATAACTTTGCAAATAAAGCAGTTATAAGCCCTGGAAGATAAGGATTAGATAAATGATAACTTTGCAAATAAAGCAGTTATAAGCCCTGGAAGATAAGGATTAGATAAATGATAACTTTGCAAATAAAGCAGTTATAAGCCCTGGAAGATAAGGATTTTCACTGCGCACCTCACAGTATGTAAACTAATTAGAAGCTGCACGGATACCCTTTTGTATCTGCACTTTAGCACAGCAATACAGTGCAGCAGTACTTCACACTTCAGGTGTTTCCATTGACTACGTGGGATATAGTTACCAGATGAGACTGGGGCTCTGCTTACGGGCAAATGAGGTTCTCAAGCGTTTTTTACATTAATAAGTAAATAAATATGCTGAACTAAAACTGCAAAAAAGAGTTCATTTTTTTAGACAAATCAGTAAGCTTATCTAACTGACCCACCGCAGCAATATAGCTGTTGGAGGGCTCCCAGTGCAGAGGGTTGAAAAATGAGGCAGGGTACATGGAAAAAGCGTGAAGGCCTCTTCAATAATAGCACGTAATCACAAACTGTCTTTGAATGTCTAATCATGGCATACACCTAGATAAAGCTTTTGACTGTAATCCACATCTTTTCTCAGGGGCTTATCTGAGAAACATGGGACTTGTGTGTTTCAGCCACTTACAGACAATATGAGGAGTGTGTCTTCTGCTGCCTAAGAATTAGCTGGAGAAATATCCTACAAAAAGGTGTGTGTGGGATAGCATGCTTTACCCTATTGTTCTCCAGTCTTCTTATCTGGTTTATACAGCTGCACACAATGTCTTTGGCAGGCAGAATTCCCATGGGTGCTATCTGTCAATAAGCAGCATCACTTGTTGCAATTACACGAGCACCCGCTGTCATGGGGAGCTGTGGGACAGCTGTCCCCTAAGGCTATGCTGTAAGGCTTGAGAGGTTACATCTCTATGCAACTTTCATATGATTAATTAAATAATGTATTATGTGCCATGCTTCTTGGATATTCTCTCTTTTTTGCTATCAAAGAGCTGCTCAAAGTAAACAGTGACCTCATCAATACTGTCTGAAACTTACAGTAAATGGAAATCTTCCAAAACCATAATAGAAACCATATTTCAACAGATGTAAAAAGCAAGATGAGTAGTGAGAATTAATTTGGATGGGAATGCTACAGTAGTTGATACTTGACTTGGCTTTGGTCAACATCATCTTCTTTGCTATGTACAGTATGCTTTTTTCATGGGAGAATCAAGATTAAAAAAAGAACAAGAAAATCACCAGTGCAGTTTCTGCTGCAACATTTATGACTTGGTAAAGAAGATAAAAGTAATTTTATCCACAGAAGATAAAAACAAAGCAGAAAAAAGTTGCCCTGCAGGAGACAGCAGCATCAGTGCTGTCAGGACCAAGAGTTTCAAAGCTGCATAAGAGTTTAAGCAAACACAATTTCTTCTAAAGGTATTCATTAACCTATTCATCCATGACCTTTAAAATGCCAACTTTTCAAAAAGCATGCAGGGATTGCTAGAACAGGAACAGAGTTGCTATTCAGGCATTTTTAGATTGATCACAGCTCACAAGCCAAGTAAAATAAAAGATCCTATCAGAACATCTTTGTATTTCAGACAGCATTAAGCTGCAGGTGCTTAATTTCCATACAACTCAGAGGAGCACTTGTCTTTGCCTTGTTGATATATCTGGATTCTCTTCACCCCTGAAACTCTCAGGAAATTGTCCAAGCTACAACCATTTTTCTTTTCTGCATAAAGAAACTTACTTGATTTAAAGGCAAAACACCAGAAGTTTACATTCTGATTCAGGATCTGCACATTCAGCAAGTGTTTACAATTTAAGAACTTGTTTACAGTTTAAGTACTTACTTGAGTAATGAGTATTTAGTGTCTTGGATTCCTACTGAATATATTTTTTTCTTTTAATTTTTTTATCAGTAGATTAGCATCTCATGTAATAAATTCTAAGGCTAGCTTCATTTTCTGTTGCAATATGAATGTGTTCACATTAATGATGACATTGATGTGATTTCCATCACATCAGTAGAAACCTCTTATCAAAGTTGTTCATCACTGGTGCAATTTCCTGTCAGGGAATCCTTGCTGTTGTGTAATGTAACATGCTTACACCCATTAGGAAAGTAATCTCAATTAAAATATCATATAAAATATACTAATGATGAGATGAACTCACTATGAAGCCATTATTTACAGTATTTTGGCGAATACCCTGATTTTCCTTACTTAATTTTGAAACCCAAAAGTTAAAAAAAAAAAAAATGTGGTGTAGAAGATTATATATAAACTTTATAAGGACATACTGTAATGTGCAAAGGTGTATTTATGATACATACATGTATTACTATATTCATTTTTCTATTATATATTTTATACCTAGAAGCCACAGACATTCTAGGTAGATGAGATTTATTGCTCAGAGTGTGAAGGATATTTAAGAAGTATGTAACAGGTTTAGCATATTTCTGGAAAATGTGTGTCGCCTTAAGAAAATTATGATCATTTATAGCATTAGAATAGTAGTATTTTGTTTGAGTTTGTTTTTAATAATCGTTAAATGAAGAAATATCATTAGAACATGTGTGTTTTAGTGTTACTGTCAACTCATGCTCTGTTTGCTGTTGTTTTTATCACATATACAAACCATAATCTTTTGTGGACACTCCCCCAGCTTTTAGAACATGCTAATTCTGGTTCCTGTGAACTTTTAATTTCATAAGAAGAGAAGAAACAGGATTCCAAATGGGCAGAGAAGAGTGCAAAAGAAAGCAAGATTGGACATCATGATAAATAATTGGATCAGCAATGTTGGCAGCCATCCTGGCAAAGAAGCCTACCTGTGCTTGTGCGTAAATGTGTATGTTGGCATTATTCACCAGAACTAGTAATGTATATTCATCTGAACATTAATTTTCTTTATAGCCTGAAAACCAATATACTAAATAGCAAGATTCCGATTCAATGGAAGTGCAGTTGTTTTAAAGCTGTGTACGCTCACATAACCATCCTCAAATTATATTTTTTCAGAGGATAGGGAGAATTTCATTACTTTATGTGGGCCTCAGAGCATGAATCCAAAACACTTTTCCTTGGAAAAAATCCAAAATGTTTTAAATATGTGGTACTTTATGTCACAATTCCATTTTTTCCTGTATTTTTCTCCCCCCAGCCCTAGCTATAGATCACAGGATAAAAGTGCTCTTCTCCTATGTATAGGGGGCCTGGAGAGGAGAGGTACATCAAGCTCGAATTCAGCTTGACAGGTTTCAGTGAATAAACAATTCTTTCTTTTCCATTTCAGAATCTGTATTGGTTCGTCCTCTGGGATGGCTTTTTCCTCCCACTCTGTATTGCTAAAAAGCTCTATAGAAAGTTTCCCTTTCTTCAGTCCTCTCATCATTGCTTTCTTTCAACAGAATGACTCATTGTTGCTCTGGATTCCCCATGCATGCTATCATAGTTCTGTGAACAAACTTGTTCTCATGTTAGTCTGACATCATCTTTATTACATTTTTATTGTCACTGACATTAAACAGGATGGACTAAAGGAGTCTACCTGTGTCTTGTCATTTCAGCAGCACTTATACTTGCACACTTTCTATCATATTTCTCCTTTTACACCATTCCTCTTCTGGGAAAACAATATAGTGAGTCAAGTACTTCGTAGGTATAAGCTTTTTCAGCTAGCTTCTGCTAGGGTTTATATCCATCGCATATCAGCTCAGATGATCGCAGGGCACAGAGGCAATATATTTGCACTTCTACTAATTTCTGTGAAAGAAAACATCTTGTCTAAGTAACATGATTCACGGTTTAACATCTCTAAGTCTAATAAGGATGACTGCTTTTACTCACTTCTGCCATCCCTCGGCTCCATCATCCCTGCTGGTCTGGAGTTCCATGAGGTACTATGTGTTCAGAAACCAGCAGCTACTCCAGTGTATTTTACTGTAAGACAAGGAGCCCCACTTGTCTTTCAGCTTCATTGGAATTGCATTGGGATGCAACATGGCTTTCACAAAACCTCCTCAGTTGTTCTTTGCTGTGAACTTCCACCATGTAGTGTGTTAGCCTTGTAATCGTCCTGTGTTTATATACTAGTCCCACTGACTGTCATTCTGGGAGTTACAGTTCTCTTCAAGCAGCTGACACAAAAATTAATGAAAAACAGCAAGGTGAGCGCATAAAAGAAATATAAACTCATAAAGAATCTAAAGAGCAACTGTCAATGACAGGTGTAGCGAAGTGGTAAAACAACCAGTTTGGGTGAATGGCAGAGAGTGGGTTTTACTATCCTTACACTAAGCCCAAACTCACACCATCACTACCTCTATGACCTCTAGAGAGACCTCAGTGCTTTGTGAGGTAGTTTGACATGACATAAAAAAGGTGCTGAACTGTTATTAGCCATATTTTCTCTATCCATCTGATGTATGTAGCAAGGGGTTGTTTAGGAGGAGATTGTCTGAACTTCATGGGAAGTTCTCGGAGCCTTCCCAAAGTTTTAGGCCTGTTTTTTTTTTTTCTTTTCTCTTAATGTCTTGAAATTAACTCCATGAGAGATTGACATACTTAGTCAGAGTCATACAGGGGTGTGAATGCACTTTGTTAAGGACACAGCTGCTATGTGAAAAGCAGTGGTTAGGACAGATTGCTGTTCTTCACTGGTCAAGAATGGGAGGGATAACACAATGCATGCTCACAAAAGAGAAATAAAGCTACTGTCATGTGGGTACTTGGAGAAAAGTTGTCCAGGCTGGTAAACCTTTGTCTTCAGTGCAACTTCAGTAGTGCAACTCTATAAAATCTGGGTCCTTTCTTGAAAGCCACAGTCTGCTCTGGTTGTGTGTTGACATTACTTCGGAAAACAGCTCTGACTATTCTGTTCTCAGTTTGTTTTTCTGGGTGGAGTGCTGTTCCCTCCTAACCCCCTTCCTTGGTCATGTAGAAAGACACAATGAGGCCTATGGGGACAAATACGTGTGTGCATGTGAGAAGCAGAGTTCTGGTCATGGACAAGCAAGTTCTCATCAAGCATGGGTCGCTATTCTTGTCAGTCTATCTCAGTCTCTTGCAACTCTGATCAGTGTGCCACGCTGAGAAGTCTGAAATACAAGCAGAAAGATGTTTCCATTGTAACCTTATATCTACTGGCTAACTCAGCAAGGGATGATTCTGTAAGCTGTTGTTGTACACAACAGATTAGCACAATGTGCATTTCAGGAGAGCAGGTCCTGCACCACCCTGCACTGAGGTGGGTTGTGCCTTTGATGTGGAGTGTCTTCTAGTGCTTCCTGTTTTGTGACTGGTTGCTTTGCTCCATATATGCATCTTATATATACCACTGTCCTGGGTTCAGCAGTAGCAGTCATTTTTCTCCTTCTTAGTAGCTGGTGCAGCACTGTGGTTTTGACTTTCAGCCTGGGAGCAGCACTGATAACACCAGTGTTTTTAGCTGCTGCTCAGTAATGTTTACTCTGACCAAGGACTTTCTGAGTCTCATGCTTTGCCAGGGAGGAGGGGAAGCCAGGAGGAAGCAGAGACAGGGCACCTGACCCAAACTAACCAAAAGGGTATTCCATACCACAGCACGTCATGCCCAGTACATAGACTGGGGCCAGTTACTCAGAAGGGGAGACCACTGCTTGGGTCAGGCTGGGTATCAGTCAGCAGGTGATGAGTGGTTGTATCCTCTTCCCTTGTATTTTCCCTGGTCATTATTGTTATTGGTGGTAGTGGTTTTTGTTATACCTTAGTTATGGGACTGTTCTTATCTCAACCGGTGGGAGTTACATTATTTTGATTCTCCTCCCCATCCCTCCGGGAGTGAGGGGGAAGGGGGAGAGGAATGAGAGAGTGGCTGTGTGGTTCTGGGTTGCTAGTTGGGCTTAAAGCTTAAACCATGACAACCATGTATTAAAAACACCGTACATTAGCTTGGATAAGGGCTATGCAGTAAAAAATATAATCTTCTATTTTTAAAATTTAGATCTCAGTATTTTTCACTTTGTAACAGGAAACAAAAAAAAGAAAAGGATTCCATTAGGCAGTCCATTGCGAATTTTGCTGGGTATCCCAAAGATCTGTGTATTTCATACTCTGTTACTCTTTCTCCATGCAATGTATCAACAGCAATGAAACAAAAGGTTAAGAAGAATATGGAAGAAGCTACAGGGCTCTAAAGGCCAAGTCTGTCTTGCATCTTTTCAGTCTACATCCTGCTGGGTCATGCTAACTTTCTAGTTTGCAAGGATGAAAAAAAACATTCAAATGTTCATAACCATCACTCTTAAATAACAATAAAGATAAATTGTCATTGAGAGTTTGCAAAGATATGAGAACTGGTTTCACAAAGTTGGATTTAATTATTTTTGGTGCACTGAAGCAGTTCTCCTTCACTACCACAAGTGAGAAATTTCTGTCATACGTTACACAACTATTCCATGGGACCAGGATTCAGCCGCTGCTGTCTGCCCTGGTTCAGGCCATTCTCATTAGTGCTCCTGCTGCAGGCTGATACTATTTCTGATGCAGTTTCTTCTCAGAATGCTGTGAAGGTGTGGAAGAGGTTATAAGCAGTTTTAACTTCCATTTAATTTGTGTGAAAGAATTCTAAAGCTAGAGGAAATTTTTTTGGTTATATGGTTCAAAGTTAGGGTGGAGAGGACCAGGACCTCCCTCCACACACACATGCATGCTTTTTAAATACCCACTGTTGTTGTTACCCAGGAGCATGCTACACACCACAGTAATCTGCTTTACAGTAAAACACAAGCTCATAGTTTAAACTGATACACACTGGGAAAGTTCTGACAAAACATTTTCTGGTAGGAGTTAGCTTGTTCAGGCAGATTGAAGTGTTTGGCTGAGATACTGGCCTTTTCCCCTGGTTCCCTTGAAGCCAGGCAGCATGGGGCTGGGGTTGAGCAGCTGAAGGGTTCAGCTCTGGTGCAGGTCTGCCAAGAGTAGCCATCTAGGGCAATCCCCTTCCTACCCTGGCTGAAGAGACCTCACAGGACCAATACTTTGGGGAAGTCTAGGGGATGACTAGCTCCCACACTGAAACTTTGTTGCCTTCCACAGATAATTATGAAATGTTTGGCTTTTGTTCTAAACTGGAATAAACCCAGATTTCGAAATATCAAAATCCTGTGTGAAAGTCAATTAATTCTCTCAGCAAAGCTGAAACCATGACCACATACTTCCCACATGTAGCACCTGCATGAAGATGTCAGGGGGAAGAACTGGCAATGCTGATGGGGTCATCTTCAACGTTTTGGGAGACCAACATCTTGATTATAGTGTATTTATTAGAAGTACAGTTCCTGTAGAGCTCTCTTGTGCTCAAAACAATAAACAAGGATGGCACCAGATATTAATATTATAACTTGGAATTTTGTTGCATTTGAGGTTTTAAGACACAGCTATGCTGCAAACATTAATAGTCCCAATTATCTTCAGAAAATGTCGTTCATGTGTAGAATACAGAAAGAGTTTTTTTACATTTTCAGTATTTAAATTTCTATCAATGAATTCTTATCACTTTATAAGAAATGACTCATATATATCTCATGACAAATGGGTTATTAGTTTTCACTAATGTGTATATATATATTTCTTTTTTTTTGCAATTTCATTATAAACTTCCATTTAGAACGCTCCAATGGGCAGTGTAAACTGAAATACTAGTGAACAATTTAATTGATATTGATTCAATTCTTGTTTCTCAGAGTTCAGGTCAGGTGAGCTATATCATTTATACGGGAGGAGGGGGAGGCAAGCAGAAATGCTGCAATTCTCCTTAATGAAATAGTGAACTTTGCACCTTTTTAGTCTTATATGTGCAAATACATCTGAGCTAAAAATATCTGCAATACACAATGTTGAAGTTTTAAGAAATAGGACACATCTGATACCTCTTTAGTCACTTTCTGAATCAGGGAGAGAACAGAAGTGATGGCTTGGTTGATGGCATTTTGTAGTGAGGGAGGTGTCTGTAGTGGGGCTGGTTTCAAACAAGCTGTTTTCTGCAGATTACGCATCAACTGATGCATCTGCAAATGCCCTAAATTGGTGCATGGAGTCTTGTAACACATAAAGGAGCATAAGTTTGTAGAATTTTTTTCTTAAAATCACTCTATCAAATGTAGGAGGAACCCCTTACAATTTAATTTATTAAATCGAATTTTGTGGAACAATTTATTAAAACCTATTGGAAGAAGATCACTCTACACTAAATACTTGTACCTCATAGTTTCAAACATAGTCAGTTGAACTTCAGTTTTTAAATGAGGGTCTTTGTTCCTGAATATATCACTATAGATCACTGTTCCTGAATATATCACTACACTACTTGACACTACACTACTTTATATCACTACCTGAATATATCTCTGCACTGCAACTACTCCTCAGAGTAGTTCATGTTCATCAATGGAACTTCTATTTTGTCGCTTAGTACATCTTTGCACGAACCTGTGCTGCATATATGAAAGGACTTATGAGAGATTCTTACCCATAAAGCCCATGGGAACATGATAAAGCAAGCAAAAATATTATCTTGCTATCTCAATAAAGCTGCTGTACAGTAACACTGAGATATATCAGTTTTCATAACATTCTCTGGATGGAGAGATGTTTTGTTATCTGTAATTAAAACATGTATCTAGATGATACTATGTTGCAACAGCAGCTCATGTATTTTTGTCCATTAACTTTAGCTGATAATCAGAAACTTTGTTTCCAGGAAACATTAATTTCACACTAATAGTCTCCCTTCATTACCTCCCAATTCCTGTCCATTTCTACTTTATATCGAATGTATATGGTAGTTGAAAGTAGGAGCTGGTGGAGGACTCCAAGTAAATACATTCTGTATTACTTCTCTTTAAAAGGCTTTTGTGGTATAGATTATTGGGTTTTTGTCTCTGAAGATGTCTTTGAGCTGAAATGTGTGTTCTCTTACTAGATTTCAAAACAGCAAATCAGGACCTTGATATAGAATTTGTTTCTATGTATCCGAGAAGTAGACTTAAACAGATGTTACAGTGATTAACCTCGTTGCTCAATCAGTGGCCTTACATATTGAGCCTAGAGAGCAGAATGAGGAGTTCACACAGCACATAACACTTCTGAAATATATGGAAGTCTCTAATTCCAGCTAATAAGGAAGCTGGAAAACTATAAATTACTGTGTAGGAATATGAAGCTATATTTTATTATAGAAAGTTCCAAATCCTGAACACAACCAACTAAATTTTGATAAGCTGTTTGAACTCCACCCTCATGAAGTTACCCGTCGGAAAAAGTGAACCTTAGAGGAAGCATACTGAACACATATGTGATTTGTTTTTCTAGGGCGAAAAAACGGCAACATTGTTACAAGGTTATTTTCATGTTTCCTTCTTATATGACTAATAATTATTTTATTTTTTTAATTATTGAATGGGGCTTTCATATTTCTCAAACTATTCAAGAACCTCCCACTCTCACAGTCCTTAGAGGTTTGCAGCCAGCCTTACTCAGAGGACATTCCAGACTTGTCACTGCACAGCTGCTCTTGGCAGCCAGCCCTCCATGCAAGGGCTTTGCCAAGGCATCACTTGGACCCCCAACCGCTTTGCTGAAACAATACTTAATAGTATGATATTTGCACAACTGCTAAATATGTTTTTAGGGCCTTAGAATTATTATTTTTTACTTCAGTTATAGAATATGCTGTATGCTGTATCTTTGACATCAGTGGATCTATTCCTGCAGCCTACAGTGAGAGCTGCCTTTGATATTTTATATTCCATGTATAGGCTGGTAGGTAGCAGAAGCATAATAGTCTGAGTTGATGATAGATAAGATTCATTACATTTCTTTAGTTGTGCACTTGCTTTTTGCTCAGTGAGTTATCTACTTGGAATAGTCTTCACTTTCTAAATCTTCAATGTGCTTGCTTCAAGTATCACTGATTTTAAGAAATGAAATAATAAAATTTACCTGGAAGAGGTTTCTTTCCTTTTCCTTCCATAATGAAATTCATTCTTGTTCATTTCATGTGCCTATTCCTGAAGCATTTGATTCCAGACAGTGAAAAGCAGAAAGATGTATATTTCTTTTATTCTATTCTAGATTTCATAGAATCATAGCATCATAGAATGGTTTGGATTGGAAGGGAACCCTGAAGATCATCTAGTCCAACACCCCCCC
>JAOEHY010031176.1:47398-74279 GCA_025447955.1 Psilopsiagon aurifrons | reverse complement strand
TTGCAGAGAAATGCTCAAGGAGGTTTGCTTAATACCCATCTGTGTTATGTTTGACTTTCTCTGGTTTCCTCAGATCCTGAGCCTCCTGCTAGCTGACACGTTATCTGTTCTGGGTCTGATAGCCTCAGACACCAGCCAGAGATGGTGAGATCATCAGCCAGGGTTAGGAGGGTATGTGTGCAGACCGGTTCCCTCTAGGGTCCTGTTGAGTGTTAAGGGTTAAAGCTTCACTTAAGGTGAGAGAAGTGCCAGAAAACATTTGCCTTACTACAAAACCCAAAGGGGAATGTTTCTTTCTATCCTCAAAGAGATGCAAAGCAAAAGTTCTTGGCCTCTGCTTTTGTCATCACACGTCCCTTCCCTTTTGCGCTGCCCTACTTCATCCCCTTTAGCATAGGGGGAGAGCCTACTGTTAGAGGTAGGCACAGCAGGATTTTTACCTGCTGCTGTAAATGAGCTTGGAGCAGACCTGTGTATGTCACTGACTTACACATGTCAGTTCCACTATCTCTTCCATCCCTTTCCACACCCCCAGCCTCCAATTTGC
Organism: Psilopsiagon aurifrons; assembly: GCA_025447955.1. Classification (NCBI taxonomy): domain Eukaryota; kingdom Metazoa; phylum Chordata; class Aves; order Psittaciformes; family Psittacidae; genus Psilopsiagon; species Psilopsiagon aurifrons. The sequence goes on along the minus strand of JAOEHY010031176.1, from coordinate 73,732 downwards.
CAGTGAATTGTTAGACACCAGCACATTCACCTCTGGTTTCCCAGCAAACTGCCTGAGGGCACTCCATAGGCAGACCGACAAGAGAGTAATGTGCTAAATTCCCCCTTTGTTTGTGGTTAATTTCATGGGGATTGCTCCTGTTAGCCATGCTTTCCAGCAGTAGTAACAAATTCACTTTTTTTTTGTCCCCACTTTAAAAACCTTTCCAGTGCAACTGGAATGGCTGGGGGAAAGCTAGTTGTTAAGTGGTCATGGGTAATTAATGACTCCACCTTCCCCATCAATCAGCTGGGAAAAGCCAAAAGGATTTGAGTACTTGTAGCAAATGTGTGTTCTCTAGACATGCTGATAGGCAGCGTGCAAATGAAGTGGCAGCAGGAGACCATCTCATACCTTTTCCTGGAAGAAGCTGTATGTCATGGTACACATCCCATGTTCTTGTCACATGAAGAGTCTGACATTCCCAGTGCTGCTGCTGTTGTACAGTTTCTGACTCTGGGATGTTGATCCATCACTGCTAGCGTGAATCTGACCCAATTTTTGTTCAATTTTTTCTTCTCAGATTCTGATCACGCTTGGCTTTTTCACATTCTACAATTAAAATACCAGCATTAGAAAAGCAGGACATGGCAGGGGGCAGATTTGATGCTGGCTTTCCCTTTGTGGCACAGCAGAAAAGCATTTCTGCATCCTGTTTTGTCTTTGTTTGGTAGTAGCAGTGCAAGTACAAGCAGAGGAGATTTGACCTTTCTGCCATGTTCAGCTCATCTCTTCCTTTCCTATTTACATTTGCACAATGTAATAAATTGTCTCCAGTTGAGCTACAAGTTGGTGTTCCTTCAACACATGATAGTTCTTTCCTCAGAGGTACTGACGCTCCCTGGCTCTGGATGACCCTAAGTTAGCTGAAAGAGAGGAGCCTGTGGTCTTCTCTGTTACCCAGTAGTTTCAGAGGGATGTCATGGAGGCTGGATGTGGTTCTTCACAGGTGCCAGGAGCTGAGGGACCGTCTCCTGCTATAAAATTCTCCTCAGGACTTCTCACACTCTCTAACCTATTTTTTTTTACATGTTCTCCCTTGCCACCCTAAGCACCGGCTTTTCTCTCTCTGCTCATACTGAGATGCCTGGAATTCAATATACTACTGAAGGAGAGGCAGTCCCTCTTCTGACTGAACTCCTTTATCCTCTTCGGGTGTCCTTGCATTGCCTGCTCCAAAAGGCAGTAAAAGCAGAACGAAAGGGATGTTGCTTGGGTGTAGAACCTGACTAAATAAATTCAGAATATGTTTTGCATGTCACTGACAAAGAGTGTTTACTGTAAGCAAAACTAGAGGGAATCAGCTGCAGCCTTACAGCAAGCTCCTTAACTTGCTGTTCAGGATCCAACACTGACCCATTGAGACTGATATCCTGCTGTTGACTGCCAGCTTTTGAACATCATCGACCTGTAAATGTTAGTATAGCTATTTCTGTATGTGAATGCATAGAATATGGTCTTAACCCAGGTGTAGTGGCTGTTTTGTGCCCTGAAGCAGGAGACTTGATTGCTGTCTCTTAGCACTTGTAAGCACTTATAAGTACAAGAGCTAATGGTCACACTTGCAGAATAAACTAATTAAGGGAAAATGCTCTAGTCCTTCAGTTTCTGCTCAGCCTTCCTTCAGTAAGAGCAATGCCTTGAACAAGGCCTAAAACCAGTGCCTGACCCACTGTGAGACTTTTGGATCGTGCATTAGCCCTGAAAGGTGCCATCCGGAGGAGTTGGGTGCCAGTAAAATGATACCCTAGCAGGGCTCAACTGAAAAGGTACCGCATGTGGAGCAGCCTCAGTCCTGAGCTTCAGGGCAGATGTGGTGCAGTGCCCTGCTGTAGAAAAACAGTGCAGTAGGAAAAATAACTGTGCAGTCAGGGGCTGTGAATGCGGAGATTGGGTAGGTAAGTAATGTTGTATCGTCAAACGTGCTTGTGTTAGTGGAGAAGGTATCTGTTGATGAATGAATGCGTTGCTGCAGCATCCCAGTTGTGAGAGCAAACTTTACCACGGACTTAATCAGCCACTTGGGGAGGAACAAGCTCAATGCAGTCCTGTTTCTGATACCAGAAATCAAGAGTTATTCTGTGCTCTGGCGATGATATTTATATCAAATCCATGGAATAACCAGAAGGAAAATTTTTCCTGCTTGCTGCTTAAGGGATTTTTGATATAATTTTGTAGGTAAGTCTTCAACTGATGGTTTTGGTCTTGTCTCTATTTGTTTAAAAGTGCGTTAGCAGTAAATCAAAGTGCATTTCCCCTGTAGGGTTTCCTGTATGTCAAAGCCATGTTAATTCTCTTTGATTTTCTTCCCTTAGCCCCAGCCATTGCTGCAGATCCTTCCTCTCTTTGTCCCTTTGGACATCAAAGGATCGCAAGGGGACAGCCCTGGCGAGAAGCTCCTCCCTGCTCATTAGCCTCCATAAAACAGGAACTCACCTTGAGTAGTTGTGCTTGGAGTCCCATCCTCATCCTGGTCACTCTTGACACTGGATCTCAGAAGGAAGGGCTTTTGCTTGCTTCAGGAAATCAGACCTGCTTTTGAACTGGACTATTTTGGCTCCCCTTGTAAGAACTTTGGTGGCTCTCTTGACCGTGCAAGCTCCTAGACTCCACAGTACATGGCAAAATGCAAGCTTTACCAGGTAAGTAAAGGACTCTCCTTTTTCTTATTATGTGGAAAGATCCTAGACTTATGCTAAGTGTGCACAATCGTTTTAGAAAGAGAACAAGTGCTCCTGAAGCATTACCAGCATTTATAGTAGTACGTGTGTGGCTGGAGAGGATTTATAGAATGGGTGGTTTTGGTAGGGATGGATGAGAAATTGTGGGTTTGAGTGTTATTTGTGAGCTTTGAAAGACCTTTCAGGAGGTAGCAAAGGTTTACTCACAGTTGTGCCCAAAACTCCCTTGTCTGTGTCACAGTGATTCTTCACTGCAGGTTAGAGATGTTATCTGCATGTTTTCTGCAAAGTACTTTGAATTCCTTCAAGTTGAAGGCCACAGAAGGTTTGGAAATACTTGTTGTATTGATAATAATGGTTCTGATACCAACTATTTGCTTTTTCTTTTGTTTTTTTCTCTGCCCTTGGCATACCCACCTCTGCAGGGTTCATGCCCAAGCACAGGATTTTTCTGATTTCCTTAGGGTTTTCTTTATGTTTTTCTTGACCGGTCCATTTCATAACATGCTGCTAACCTCTTCTGTGTGTGGCATGATCAGACTGGGCACAGTGACAGATAGGCACTGGGAAACAACTCTTTATCTAGATTGTATGTGCACGTTAGTGTTGGCTGGGTATTCTCAACTTCATTTCTATACCTCTGCAAGGTGTTATTTTAGTCCTAAGCAAAATAGATCAGAGAACTGCCATCTTCAGTGTTGTTTTGGGTTTTTATAAAGCAGTCCACACTGTGTTGATCTGATTCCTAATGATTTCCGCCACTTCAGAAGAATTTTGAGTTGAAAAGCAAATATGCAACAATGAAAAATATAAACTGTATTACAGTATTTTACCATGTTAAAGGTTGCAACTATTGCAGAAGTCGACTCATTTTCTTACTGAGTTGTTTCTGGTGTATGACCCCATAAGGCAGAAATATTCAAGGTGATGACTGGGTGCATTTGAGAGGTGAATCGATTGTATTTGTAGAAACACCGTATTTCGGTTACTGCCAAAACACTTCCTGAGAAATGAGGTTCCCTCCAGAGGGTTGGGGTGTTTCTATTTATAAGATGAGAGAACATGGGGGGTTTTTTGGTTGTTGGCAAGATTCATTTCTCAAGTAGCTTTATATACTGATATGCATTTCTTCCCTGTGGGCACTGCATAGCTGTCAGTGACTTCGTCACTCAAAAAATAACAGCAACAAATGTAATAATAACTGGTTTTCATGAAGGTAAGCAGCATAGCTTTTGCCTTGTTGGAGTTTTCCCACTATTGCAAACCCTATCCCCTATGTTTTTGGTAGGCTGCAACACATTTTCTGACATAACATTGTCCCAGTTATTGACAATTAATTGAGGGATTGCTTTAGGTGAGAGGATTATACTCCAACATCTCCTGTCCAAAGATCTTATTCCCCGTGCAAGCATTACCAAATTGTCTCTCATTTCTTTTTCTCTCCACCTCCAAGATAGGAAAGAGAGATGCACAGCCTAGATGCAGAAACTAAAGGACAAGCTGCTCGTATTTGCATAAGGACTTTAAAATTAAGCATGGAATAGATTAAAGATCACTTCATTTTCAGTGCCTTTATTACAGCAGCAGTCTTCTTTTTCAAACTCATCTTGGCATAAGGAATGTGTTTAAAGTAAGTGTGCCACATGCAGTGGCACCACAATTGTAATAATGATACTTTTAACATAGAACTGCAGTTCTTGCAAAATACTTGAATCTCTTTCAAATAGTACTTAAAATAAAAACAAAGTTACAGAGAAGAGGAAACAATAAAAGTACAGCTTTAACAAGTTCTATTCAGTGCTTGGACACCCTGCCACAAACCTTTTTTGCTGTAATTCCAGCATACAGGCATCATTGTGGGGGAGATGTGTGTGTGAGTCTTGCCATTAGTTACATAGGCACAAAGTAGGAGTGAATTTGAAGTGTCTTGCAAGCCAGCCTCTGGCTGTGCAAAGAAAATCCAGAGTGGATCCTACAAATGGATCTGTCGCTGCAGAATCCCACTGAAGCCAATTGCACATGAGTGTGTAGCCAGCTGTGTGGATCCATTAGCGAGCTCACAGTGCTGCTGGGGTCCAGATCCCATGTGAACCCTTAATGTCCTGGTTTTGAGCCTCAGACTGCACACAAAACCTGCAGGGCAAAAGACATTAACAGCATTTTAGAATCTTTGTTGCAGTGTTTATTGTATGTGCAGCTCTTTTTCCCTGTCTGCTGTAGTATTTCACTCATACAGGTGAATTGTGGATTCCTCCTGGTAAAAAACAGGTTATAACATCTGCCTTTTGTTTTTTAATTCAGTATTGAGCTCCTTTCACTTCAATTCCTTTTGATTTCATTGAAAGTCTCCTCTTAATAAGGACTCCTTTAATAGCGTTGGAATTTACTTACAAAAAGCTTAATGCTGAAATTCATTTGGGGAAGGAGCGAGCATCTGTCTAGCTAAGCAAACTCTGTTTGCATGTGTCTGTGACTGGATGACTCCTGTGGGAAATCAGCCCAATTTTGTTGTAACTCCTTTTGATACATGTGCTGCATTGAGCTACCGAATGCATCGCCTCATGGCAGCTTTCATGTCTTCGCAAGAGGATATGGGGGAAGCTTTAGTAAGAAGATGTTAACAAGCTAATCTTAGCGTGCAAACTAGGTGTCACTTCTTAGCCAGTTCATTAATGTTGGATCAAAGCAGAAAAAGGGTAGAGGATTTATTTTTTTAAATGCCTAAAAAGACCTTTACAAACCGACAAAATTACACTGAAATGGTTTTGGGTTTTTTTTTTTTTTTACTTCTTGAATACTTTTTTCTTCTTCTGAAAGAGCCCCTTAGTCTCACACTGGTTTGTTTCTGTGGAAAGAGGCTGCTTCCTGAACAAAAGCTGATTTCTCTGGAAATAGTCTACTTTTCATGCTTGCTCTTTTGAAGATGTTACTCAGAAAAGCTGTAACGAGATGAAAATTCCCTTATTCCTCATATGTTCTGAATTAGATCTCATCAGGCTGAGAGGCAGAAAAGTATCTTTTACACAAATAGCCGTGCATGGCTTCTAACACCTCACCCAGCAGAAGTGGCCGGCTGGCACTGCAGTGAGCACAGCACTGCTGCTCTGAGTGTCCCTGGGTCCAGCAGGCTTATCAGCGCCTGGCTGGGACTGCCGGGCAGTGTTTGGGAAGCCCTGCTGGGTATGAAATGAGGCCATCAGTAGCTATACCAGGTCAAGTTTTCACCTAAAATTAAACTGTGGCAGCAGCAGTCTCCTGTGTGTTACAGTACAGTTGAGAATGCCTATAGGAGGTTTTAGATGTGAACAGCTTTACAGAGGTGGTAGGTGCCACCAACACCAAAATGTTCCTCCAGAACAGTTTCCCTTCCTCTTTCCCAGGACCATAGTTAATCCTCTGCCTGTAATAGAAAGTGCAGGTATGTTGCAGGCAGCACCTCTGAAGTGCCATGGTGTGTTACTGACGAGACACCTTGACCACTGTCACAGGCTCCTCAGTGGTCTCCATCTCCAAGTGCAGCTCTGACCAGCCGTCCTCTTTTCAGAATGTTCCGTGATCTGGCTCTGTCACCTCCTACTCTTGCCTTCACTTAGATTTGGGTCTCCTGTCTCTCCCTTCTTTGTCCTCTGGAGAGATTTTTCACCTCTGCCACCACCTACCTGTCATTTTCTCCCATTACCCACTGGTACGCTTAACATCTTCTCAATCCTTTCATCATTCATTCTGTTCTCTTGGTGAAGTGTTTTGTGTAGCCCTGATCAGGAATGAAAGTGGGTTACGGCTGCCTGCCAGAGTGAGTTTTGGAACAAAGTAAGTCAGGTTGAGTTTGTGCAACACATAAATCTTTACAATATAAGTTATCAGCTAAGCCCCAACCTGCTGGAGAAGCCTTTTTGCCTTCTGAGCCTGCTAAGTAACAAAAAGGCTTTGATAAAACATAATGGCTTTTCTGTAAGAGGTTTGTTGTGGCACAGACTCTGCTTCTTCTGCAGCACCTGGGACCTTCATGGGTAAAATCATGGCATTCAGCTCCCGGAGCTGAACCGGTGTGGTGCATTGCACAGTAGTTTGGGGCTGACGAGCTGTGTCCAGACAGGAGGAGTGATGGACAGATGCACAGACCCCACCTTACAACAGTGTGTGAAATTCAGGGAGCTGGCACTGAAGGATACTGGGAGGGCTGATGTGGGTGTTGTGCCTCAGGGCCCTGTGCCTGAGCAGAAGCTGTTCTGCGCCATCTCTCCTGCTGCCCATCTGAAGTTGCTGTTTTCTCTCTCTCGGTAGACATGAAAGTGCCATGCGAGGCCCTTCCTTCCCCCAGCCTGGAGCACTACCCACAGAGCTCCATTGTGGTCACCCTTGAGGACATGGATCTCTGGATGAAGTTTCATCAGATAGGAACTGAGATGATCATCACGAAATCGGGCAGGTGAGGGGAGCAGGACAGCTGTCCACACCACAGCTCTCCAGGCTAAATCTCATGTTTTAAATGGTGGCCCTTCGACTAGTTTTGTAGCTAACTGCGCATCTCCCTGCCCCTGACAGAGGAACTGTGCTTTTGGAATGTCATAGAAGTCCAGACTGTGAAGTGCAAAAGGTCACCGTGTGGCTGATATGCTGAGAAAACCTCTGTACTCTTATCTCACCACTTAACATTGATGTTCTTCCTGTCCCTAGGAAGTTGCTCAGGAAAGTGCCCTGGGCTTCTTTTGCCTCAGTCACAGGCAGCAGAAGTTGGGCAGTAAATCCCTGGGTTTGAGGCTGCATTTGCAGACAAGCCCATGGTGTAGAATAGTAATGATCTGTGCGTGCAGACTCTTCTGAAATTCAAATGACTCATGCATTGTGGAGCTTGCAGTGAAAGAATATGAAATTGTGAGATTGTAATGTAGTATGTCAGAGCTGCTGTGAGCTAAAATAATCCCTTTGGATAGGAAGGTAGGTGTCAAAGCGTTTTTGCAGAGTCAGAAGATGAAAGTGGTGGCAGGGAGTACGGGAACAGAAAGCTAGATGTGCTCTTATATGAGAGCACATTTTCTACCTGCACTAGAAAGTGCGCTAATCTATCCTCCAGGTCTGTGATAGCTGCAGAAGGCTCAGAACTAGGTGCAAATTCCAAATATTATTTTCTTTTAAGTTTCCCACTGTTGTGCTATAGGAATCAGAAGAACAAAAGCAGAACAGTGTCAGGCCTTCGGTGACTGCTGTCCTGTTGGTGCCTATTCTACCTAAACCTATTGGACTAGATAGAAAAATGTTCAGTGGGTGGCCTGTAGAATTATGGCTACCAGAACTTTGCACAGTAGTGAGTAAACATGGCATGCTTCTTGATCATAAGACAGTAGCCACTTTATAGAGAAATCCTTACCTTATGCTGTCCATTTCATTTCTCCTTCAGACGAATGTTTCCACAATGCAAAATCAAAGTCTCTGGCTTAATCCCTTATGCCAAGTACCTCATGCTGGTAGATTTTGTGCCAATGGACAACTTCAGGTACAAGGTGAGTACTTTAAATAATAGAATTTATGCTGTCCTTCCATCTTTGTTTGAAGTAGATTAATCTTTATGCTTCACTGGACAGGCTGATAAATAAATTGTCTTTGGACAAAGTGCAGAAGTAATTGGTGGATCTTATCCCTCCCTTGAGTTATTTGTCAGTTTTGCTTGGGGAGCAGCTGGAAAGGTAACTGATTTTCACTCTAAGTGGTACAATTTTAATCATGATTAATATCAGACTTCTCTGGCAGCTGCTGGGAGAAAGGGAGGAAGAATGAGGCCTAAAATGGGAGCTCTTTTGTTAACAGGATCATAGCTCTTAAGAGAGAATCTGCTACTTGTGCTTCAGAGGAGGCCACTAAATTGACAGTGAAGCAGAGTTGCTGGGGGTTTCCTGTAATGAAAGTAGTTTTTTGGTTTAAGCTCTAGATTTCTGTCTTTCCCTTCACAGTGGAATAAAGATCAGTGGGAAGTTGCTGGAAAAGCAGAGCCCCAGCTCCCTTGTCGCACCTATGTCCACCCAGATTCCCCAGCTCCTGGCAGTCACTGGATGAAAGAGCCTGTGTCCTTCCAAAAACTGAAGCTCACCAACAACACTCTGGATCAACATGGGCACGTAGGTTGTAGCTGACCTTTGTGTCGTGCTGTCGTGGAATTCATTACAGATGGATGTGTCAGGGCATAAGTGAGATTTGTGAGAAATTAGATCATGTGGAAATTTAAATATATTGGAGTGCCCTTGTGCCCTCTTAACTACCTGTTAGGGAAGGCTTTAGTTCGTACTGTTACTGTGCTGTAAAGGCATGGTGGAGACAGCAGTCACAGGCAGGCATCCCTGGTTTGAAACGAATGTCTTGGGAGCCCCCACAGAAGACTTTGCACAGTGTGTTGGCAGTGATTGCACATGGAAACTTTCTCCTGTGTTTCCAGATCATCCTGCACTCCATGCACCGTTACAAGCCTCGCTTCCACATTGTGCAGGCAGATGACCTCTTCAGTGTCCGCTGGAGCATCTTCCAGGTCTTCAGCTTCCCTGAGACTGTCTTTACTTCTGTTACTGCCTACCAGAATGAGCAGGTACAGCATGCAAGTACTGCTTTTGGACAAGTTGCTAAATACTATCCTTAGAAATCTTGTAGAGGAAGGTGTCTCTTTCCAAGCTACTCACCCTGGGTGGCTATGTTGGACAGTGGGAAGAAACAGGCACATTATGGTTCCTGTGGAGAACATCTGTTCTGTGATGAGATGAATCATGCACCTTAATTAGGTATTAAGTGTGCTGTCAGTGATTGACAGAACCCTAAATGAAATAAAAAGTATGGGCAAAAGTCCAGATACAGATACTGACCCAATACATTTCTTTAGTCAGGTGAATCCCACCCAAATTCCTGCTGGCCCTGGCAAAAAGTAATTCCTGTCTGTATGTCAGTTCCTAACGAATAGTGGGAGCTGCTGGGAGAGCTCAGGTACTGTGGCAAGGGCCCTCAGACAAGCTCTTGTGATAGATAATGATGTGAAGGTCTTGAAACAGTAATAATCCAACCAGTCACCATGAAACTGAATCTTATTCCTTTTATTTTAAGATTACAAAGCTCAAGATTGACAACAACCCATTTGCTAAAGGTTTCCGTGAGCATGGGAAGAACACTCGAAGGTAAACTGGTTTTTCATCTTTATAACTGGACTTCACTTGTGAATTTTACCCAAGACCATTGAGCAAACTAGACCACCTATCTCTGCAGAGCCTGCTGGGTTGTGCACACTGCACTTGCCTGTATCTGGGAATGATGTCCTCCTGTGCAGCCTCCTCCCAAGGGACTTAGGGTGTGGGAGAAGATACAGGATTTCCTACAGAAATGTGGGAGCTGTGACAAATATAAGACCTGCATTCCCTTGCAAGTTGGAGCTAGGCTGGGGTCTGACATGTGAATAGCAGTGATAACAGAAGTCCACAGCAGATCTCTAAGTGTGTTTAAGGTCAGCTTGATTCTGACATTTGGAGGTCACTCATCTCGTTCCCTGTGTCTGGAAAAGTGTCTCTTCCAACAGGAGATTTTGTCTGCAAGAGGGAAAATGGATACCAGTACCAGTGAGATCTTCTGTCTGGTCAGAGGGCAGCCAGTGGATGAGATGAGAAAAAAAAAACTTAAATGCAACCATAGATTGGCAATAGAGAAGGAGAAAACCCTTTTTTTTCCAAGCAGAAAATGTTACAAAAATGTCTTAGATTCTGCTTTGTATTACTTTATGCCTGGAAAAAAAAAAAAAAAAATCTCATTTCCTGATGAAAAAGGCCAAAACTGAGTCTTTTTTTACTTAAATTTTGAAAATGTCATGGAGTTTTTTCCTCCTCTAATAGGATCATTTCTGACTAAGCTTAGACTTATTTTACAGTTAGAAAAAAAGCTGCTTTCAAGCAGAAGACTCACCCTACTATACTTGTACCTATGTGCATAGCATGTATATCCAGCATCAGGCTACACTTCCGAGCAGTGCCAAAACCTCTGGTGCTGAGTTTCCATATTGATTGTGCCTTTTGTACAAACATGAAGCTGGGAGCTCCTTCGCCAGCGTATCCTCAGACTCTGCAGGGTGAGGGCTGTCGTACACAGATGGCAGGCGGCATGGCTAACCCTGTAATTCCACTATGGTAGAGTGTATTCCCCATGGGCCTGTCAGGGTGCTTTGCTAGGAGAGGTGTAACACACAGTGTCAGAGTGGTTCATCCCATTTTTGTCTTCCAGGGCTTGTCCAGCATCCCTCGCTTACTTGCCTAGGCAAACAGCTTACATGCAAGCTACCCCCGTGTCCTGTTTCTTTCCAGGGAAGGACGAGCCAAATGCCAGAAGCCTAGTCCAGCCAAGGGCCAGAAGAGGAAGCTACCTGAGGAAAAGGAGTCTGGTGCTGAGGAACGTGGTAATATTGATCACAACAAACCCAGAGAATGATTTCCAGCAGTGCCTGGGCCTCAGGAAGGAAAAGAAACAGCAACGTAGTCCCCTCTGTGGGGAAGGTGGCCTGCGTGGAGTCCCTAAAAAGTGCTGTGTTTGGCTTTGAGCCTCTGACTCTCGTTCTGGGGCTGATCCACAGGAGACTCCTCACAAGTCACTTGTCATTACTGGCTACTCATCAGCATTCTTGCCAGCCTCCCAGCCTGGCTGTGCTTTGTGACCATGTGTGATAGTAAGCTGTGCTTTCATAGCATTTCAATAGTGACATGAGGTTGCAGTATCACCCTTTGCTTCCTTAGTTCTCCTCAGTGTGCCAGCAGTGCTGTTTGTTCAGCTGGGTTGGGAGGCAGATGTGGGAACTGATACTGTTAAAAAAAAACAAAAACAAACCAAAAACCAAAACCAACCAAACCAAAACCCAAAAACCCAACAAAACTGAACTTTGCTGTTTGTTAGTTTGATTTTAGGCTTAATCGTTCCTTGCTCTAGTTCACAGTGCTGCTTGCAGAAGCATAACCAAGGAGAGAGGACAGAGCAGGACTGAATATAGTGTAAAGGAAGAAGCTGGAAAGCACTAAGACAGTCACTTGAGACAGTGTGACTGCAGAAGAGGCATTAGTGCATTTTCTTCACCATCCTGCGATCAGAGCAGCTGCCAACAGCTCTGGCTTTCTCTTCCCCCTTCTCATTTTTTTTTCCATTCTTTCTTTTCCCCGCTGTGAGTCAGATTTTGAGAAAGATGAGAATGTGGATGTGAAGGAAGAGAGTAACCCCGTGGTGGTCAGCAGTGGATACCCCTTCTGGGTCTCGGAGCAGAATGGCAGTCATGCGTTTCCTGCAGCATCCCCAGTGCCCCCTGACCAGAGAGAGGGTCTGGCCAGAGAGCAGCAAGTGCCTACGCCATCCTACCAGACGTATCGGTGAGTCCCACCTCCTGGTGCTCATGTCCAAAGCCTCACTTCAACTGATGGGATTCCTCATTTTCTACTTGAGTATTCCCTAAGAAAAACAGCCAGTGGGAGTAGGGAAGGATGTCTTTCTGTTGGGCAGCATACCTGGATGATAGGTGCTAAATTAGCATGGAGATAGCTCCACAACAAAGCCTTTCTGCGTTACTTCAAGCCCACCGATTCTGGGCATACTCCTGTCTTTGTAATGCATTCTATTTCCTTGCCCTGAAATGCTCTCCCAGCCAGCTCTGTACTGCAGAGCTTGCCTGTCCTTTGGAGGAAGTGTGTTGGAAGAGTGGCAGGACTCCAGTGATTTTTCCCTCCTCCTTATCATTGCAAATTCAGGCATGAGTTATAGTGAGCCCAGACTAGAACTGAGCCAAAACTCACCTACTCTGGGCTTACCACTGGCATGAAGATTTTCTGTGTAAGTGACATCGAGGCTTGGACTAAAATCCACACTACCCCTAACATGAAGCAGTAAGCAAGGGGAAGAAGGCATGCTCAGATCTTGCCCTGCCTTTCCCCAGGGGATCTGTGTGGGTTTTCAGTGGTTTCCAGTAGGTTTCAATAGGTTTGACTCAGTCTTCTCTCTGCCCTTGGGACTCAGGTTCCATGAAGCTGGGGACAACCAGCAGCTTCCCACCCGCGATGCCACAACCTTGAACGAATTCCGGGCAAGGTGCCATGCCTTGGATCTCTCCACAGTGCCTGAGCACGACTCCAAACAGCTCCCAGAGGGCTTCACCAACCTGCCTCCTCTCCCCCCGCCTCTGCCTCCTCCCCAGGACTACACAGGAGTGGTGAACATGGCTCTAGACTCTGTTGGAAAACCCGGGGCCCGAGCACCCATGTACAGTCCCTATGGCACCGAGCAAGGCCTTGGCCAGTGGATGGTGCCTTCCCACAGCCAGTACAGGGCAATGAGCTACTCGGCCTTCTCCACGGAGTACAATACACAGGGGCCTCCGGGACATGCCCATGGGACCATGGCAGAGTGGAGCCAGTACCCTCTGTTCCCCTATGCCTGCTGGTGAACTGGGAGGACCCTTCCCAATGAAAAAACTGAAAGAAACCTGTAAATGAGATCAAATCTGCTCTGGGGTGTTGGCCTTTGAAGCCTGGACTGCGCAGGGCAAAGAGGTATTGCTGCAAGCAGTAGCATGGGACACATTCACTTCCTTGTCTCCCTGCACAGCAGCCCTCACCATGTTTCACAAGCAACAGCTAAACTGATGGCTGCCTGGCCATGGCACCGTGGGTTTGGCTGAATAAATGTGTTCTGCAATGTTGTTTTTTTTTCAGCAGGAGTAGGAAACTGCAGGAGCTCCAGAGCAGTATTTAAAGAGCTGATGGGCTCTCAGACCCAGCCTGTTTGTATCTCACATTTGGCCGTTTCCAAAATCTCTTCCTCCCAGGACTTGCATGCAAGGAGATAGAGGCTGAAGAGTTTCAGTAAGCTGTCCAGGTGGCCAAAAAGCTGTAGAGAATTATTGCAGAGATGAACAAAAGAAGCAATCCTGGTGTCCCCTTGAGCAGTTTCCTCTCTTAGTATAGTCAAACTAAAGTTAGAGTCTTGTCTTTCTTCCAGCAGCATACAAGAGTAAAATGCACAGCAGCACCTGTGTGTCTGGAGTGCAGCCGTGGCTCATGCAGGCAGGGAAGAGTTTGTCCCGTTCAGGAGAAGCAGCAGCAAGGCTGTGTGTTGTGTCTGCATGTCCCCTGTGCCCTCTTCTGTCACCCCTAGATTCGAGGTTAGTGAAACACTTTTCTTTCTGCTGGTGGTGGAGGGAGGTTGTTCAGAGTGTGGGGGGCTGCTCTGGGGGGTTGCAAAGGCCTGTGCTGGTCAGAAACAGGGCCACAAGCAGCACTGCTGGCTGTGTCTCTCAGTCTCTTCCTTTCAAGGGAAAGGAAATCTTTCATTGTGAACTTTTCATCCTTCCACCCCCTGCAGCCTCACAAGAATATAATTTATAGTTGTTGTTATTGTGCTACACTCTGAGTGAGCTTTGTCAACAGGCAGTTCTCACCAGCCCAGCATTGCTCATCAGGAATATACTTCAATTAATCCCCTGTAGGCACTGAGCTACGTGCTGCATTGCTGGTCAGCAAAGTCATCTTTAGCTCTCTTGGGAGTCTGTAGGGATCTGCTTCCATGTTCAGTTATTAGAGGAGTTTCAGCTCCATCACCTCTGTGGCCCCATCATGGGGAGGAGCTGTTCTGCCACTGAGCAGCCTGTACGCTGCCTTGCAAAGAGGATTTCTTTTTGTCTTCATGTTAGAAGGGGGGAGCATCCCTCTTTGCCCAAGTGGCAGAATGGCCCTGGCAATGGAGTCTTGTTTGAAGACAGGCTCTTTGCCTCTCAGGGAGAATAGACATGTTCCTAGGTGTTATTTAGGGAATGTTTTCTTGTAACACTTTAAATAAACTGCTCTGTGGCCTGTAGCCATCAGGAGGCAGTGAGGTGTGTCATTTATCGTGTATGCCAGATGGTTTTCTCTCTGTGTGTGCAGCAAGATGTTGTCTAGGAGCAGACCTGGGTGGGTGCATCAAGGCCTGTGTGCAGGTAGCCTGGGAATGTGTCTGTTTGGGTACCGGGTCGGCAGTGTGCATGTGCATAGCGTAGAGGTGTTGAGCCATGTTTATTATTGTTAAAATGACTTTGAAAAGTAGCCCTACAAATCTATGAAACTCAACTACAACTACTGCTTTGTTATTTAAATCATACATAGATAACTGCTTTTGTAGCACTGTTATAAGATGTACGAATCAGCCAAATACTTCCCCTCAGCTTCAGAGGATGTGAAGATGTGCAGCGTTTGAGTAAGGGTCAGACTTCACCACAGTATATGCATGTAATACCCTATCAGCCTCTCCTTTGGCAGCACCCTGGCCAGTGCTGATTTACACCTGCTGTGCATGACATGTGTGGATACAAGCAACTCACTAAAAAGAAATCTTGTTTGGGGGAAAAAATGTAGAGGAGATTGTTTGTAACCCTGGGATATCATGATTTGCTGCTGTGCAAATGCCAGCTGTGTGAAGGCAGGTCAGCTGTAAGGGGCTGTCCTCTGTGGGGGAGAAGAATGTTCGGTCTTTGGCCATTAGTAGTTCATTTTGCACTCCTGTTTTGCTCATCTTGGAAACCAGATGGAAAGGTGGCTGCGGAGTTCGGTGCTTTGAGCCCCATGTGCAGGGGTGGTTCTTTCTGCAAGGCAGTCCTGATACCCTGCTGTGATTGCTGCAAGTGCCACGCTGACAAGAAAAGAGGAAGTAATACATCCCCCCCTGGTTAGATCTGTTTCTTTATCTTTGAAGTTTCCCTTTTGTCACAGGGTGCTGAGGAGGGTGAAAACCACGCTGTGGGAAGAGTAACTGAGGAGAACTGGGCAGCACAGAGAAACTCCTGTGCACATACGAGTGTCATCTTCTTTTCAAACCAAGGCAGCAGCCTTGTGAGTGCTGCTGCCCCATGGGCCTGTTGGTAGAGCTGGTAGAGCTCTGCATCCGGGTAAAAGATTCATCCTTGCACCTAGGACAAGCAATTAATTATTCGTCAGCCTTCTGTTGCAACAGGACTGCTTGCCCTTCTTCAGTGAATCATCTGACTCATTAGAAAGGTACCTTTGCTTTCCTCGCTCGCCTGTCTCTGGTTAGAGACTGTGGCTTGGCTGCTTTGTGAAGCCTTTGGAAATCTTGTAGGTGTGTGCTCTGGACTCTGCTGCCGCCTCCTCTCTCTGCAGTTCCCACTGTCTTGTTTTCTTCAGCTGTGGCATTTGAAACTCTGTATGAGCTCGACTGAAGCGCCGGTTTTGCACGCATGTGAGATAATGTAATGCCTCTCTGACAGCTCCAATAAAAGGAAATGAGACACACGGAAGGCAGGCCATTAACAGCAATAAAATAAACTCCAAAGTGTGTTTTCTGTGCATCTTTTTCGAGCACACCAGTGGCTCTGCTTTACTCATGCTACCTGAGGCCAGTCTGTACACGCATGACATGCTGTTGGTCTCAGTGCTCATTGTTCTCAGTGTATTCAGTGAGCCCCGGGTTATCTGCCTGCATCACTAGATGTGACTCAGACTCTTGCACTAATTCTTTGCAGCAAATTGTTTATTTTCTCTGTGTTTTCTGCTCCTCTCCTGCAGAGGAGTTACATAAGGATGAGGACAAATGAACTATAAATGGGATCTAGGTAAATTTCCTATGGGAAATAAAGATCCTGATTTGTGTCTGGTTTTCCTACTGGGTTTTGCAGCCTTAAGCTTTGTCTGACACTGCTTCGGTTCAGATGGGAATGGCAGGAAAATGCTCTTTGTCACTGCTGCAGTTCTTCCACAGACAGCCACATCCCAGAGAGCAGCTGCAGGCTCAGGAGAGCCACCTGTGATGCTGTTTACCTGCAGCACAGCAAAGCACACACCTTTCCCTGTGCTTAAAAGATATGGCAAATCCTCTTGGGGGTCAGGGGCACTCTCACTTGGCCCAGGATGTGGTCTCTGCTCTTGTACCCACGGGGTCACCCTCTGGTTCTGCTGGAGAAGCCATGAGCTGATTTCAGTAAGAGCTTGTCTGTTTTCCAGGTGCTGGGATGTGCTCAGCTGGTGAAAGCCAAGCTCACTGCCTGGTGCCATCAGATCAGTCTGGGAGGAAGCATCACTGGCACCTTCTGCAGCACCCGGTGTCAGCAGCAAGTGCTCATGTGTGTGGTGTGGGTCAGGGTCTGCTTGTCCCCACAGGAGCTCAGTGGGGCCCTGGGAAGCTGCTTGCCTGCAGAGAGGGGTGAGGACAGTCTGGAGAGCAGTATTTGCAGGCCCAGGTGGGCTGGGGCACTTGAATTGCCTTGTAGCTGGACAGCCAGGCTGGGCTGGACTCATTGCTTCCTTTGGATTGACCCGACTGCCCAGCATGGGGGTGCCTGCTGTTTGGTCCTTGGTGAGCCTCCCAGGAGACTCCTGCAGTGCATTTCCTTGGCTAACATATGTACTGGGTCATCTTAAGCAAATCCAAGCAAGCAGTGCAAACCCACTTCCAGGAATAACAACATTCTTCAGGTCAAATGGGTTTTTATTGCAGAGCTTAAAAGCCACTTAATTCCTGAGTCCCAGGTTGGGATCCCATATGGAGCCTCTTAGCAGGGGGGGGATGCAGCATTTGGCTGACAGCAGCCTCCTGCCGTGTGGGGCTGGACCAGCACGAAGCCAAATACCTCCTGCCTGGGAGCTTCAGCAGCTGCCAGCCCCTCTCCTCACTCCTCAGCAGCCAAATGTGTGGGGTGCAGGTGGCTTCACTGCCCTGCTTCACCACCCCCCCCCCCCCCCAGCCTCTATTTGCTTTCTAAAGGGCCGAGAGCAAAGAGAGAGGGGGTGAAACTGTGGGGCCAGCTGGGGAAGAGGCACAAAGGGTTTGCCCCTGAGTGTGGGGATGGGGTGCTCATTGCACTTTCCCCCTGTGCCCTGGGTGATGCTGCCCAAAGCCCACCCAGAGGCTGGCTGGGCTCCTGCGGTGCACAGGGGCTCTGTTCTGCTGCGGTTTTGCTGGGGCTGTGCAGGCTGTGCCTGTTTCTGCCCGTTTCTCCTGGTTCCCCTGGCTGCGAGGAGCAGATGTGCTGATGGCCTTCGTCCCGGCGGCTCCAGGTAAGCTGCTCTCACTGTCATGCTTTGCAGAGATGTGCTGCGGTTTATGAGTGGCTTCGAGACATTGCGGCAAACCCGAGCAAGAGGGGCCCAGGGAGGGTATCACAGCTGCTTGCAGGCTCACAGGACGGAGTGAAAGCATTTCTCCTCTGCAACCCGTGCTCCTCACAGCCCATGGTGTGAGCTGCCCGGGCTCCAGGCCTCCAGACATGCCCCAGTGTCAGACAACTTTTAACCCAGGCTGCAGCAATCCTTCAGTGCAGGGTGAGGAGAGGAGCTGCAGCCATGATGAACAGGTTTGCTGCTCAGCCTGGTTGAGCGCTGTTCCTTTCTTGTTTTTGCAAGTCCTGTGAGTTTGGTTTATGGCGTGAAGTGCTTTGCTGTAGGGGGCTGGGTTGCCTCTGCCACTTCTGTAATACTCCATTTGTTTCCTTTGAATGTGCAGGTGTACAGCTACAGTGTTCCTGTCCAGACAGCGCCCTGCTTGGTGAGTGTAATGGATGGATTTAATTTCCATCTCCTACAGTTCTTTGGGGACATGCTGAGATTCTCATTTCTTCCTCTCCTATTTTTATTGAAGAGGGAAAGTTTTGTGCCTCCACAAAGGCCACTGGGAGTAGGTGGTTCACACTACGGGACACGCACAGCATCAGTCATGCAGCCAGGCACAAAACATTGCTCAGTTTTGGTACCTCTGCCTCTCATTGGACAATAAGACTGTACATGTAAACCACAGCAGCTGGCATGTGGGATCTGTCTGCGTAACATCCTTGCTGGGAGATGGTGCATTAAGGGTAGATCTGTGTGGAAATGGTGGCACAGAGTAGAAGGGGATGAGTCAGGCCTGATTCCTGTCACACCATGGGGTCCATCCCCGTTGCTGGCTCTGTTCGTGCTGGACAGACAGCCCTCTGCTCGCCCACAATCTGGTTTTGGCTCTGTTTTGCCATCTAGAAGAGGCCCTGTGGAGACAGCTGTCCAGAGCAGCTCGGGCACTACCCAGCAGCATTCAGGTGAAGGGGAAATGGGGATTGCTGCAGACCAGGAAAGTGTAAATCTGCCCTCCTGCATCCTCCTGGGCATCCCCAGTCAGTGAACAGTTGAGCAGTGGAGGGGATGTGTTCAAGATTGCCCTGTTTACCAGGGCTATGCTGAGCACTGCACTGGCACAGGGTGAATGACACCAATGTGCTCCCTGTAGAGCCCCTGGGGACACAAGGGCACTTTGAAAATCATGGGTGAGAAAGGTTGGCCAGGAGAGGAGTTTCTCAACTCCTCAGGCTGGGCTGGCAGTCCCATGTGGAGCCATGCTGTATGGTTCCCATCCCTGCTTCATCCTGCCCGTATGTCTGTTAATGGCCCTGTCCTGCCTCCACCCTCAGGGACTAATTGCTTCACACTTGAGCAAATGTGCTTGGTGTTTAAAAAGAGTCCATGGATTTGTGCGTATTCCTGAAAGCCTCTCAGGGCCCCGCTTCCTTTGAAGTGTAAAAGCATCTGTCTGCCTCCTCTGCTCC
Source organism: Psilopsiagon aurifrons (assembly GCA_025447955.1). Lineage (NCBI taxonomy): Eukaryota > Metazoa > Chordata > Aves > Psittaciformes > Psittacidae > Psilopsiagon > Psilopsiagon aurifrons. Next base: position 54,460 of record JAOEHY010031176.1, on the reverse strand, counting down.
TCCAGCAGTCTCCTGCTCCATTTGCATCCCCTCTCAGGGACGAGGGGGGGAATCCACCCCTGACCCCATGCAGCTCTCTGGTTTCAGGCTGCTGAGGGGGCTCCCTGCGCTGCAGAGCAGACTTGGAGACAAAGGTGCAAAGCTTCTGTCTAGCAGGGGGTTGAGCTTAGCATGCTCAGGACGGAGCCATTTCTGAAGGCCAGTTTCCAGTACTGCAGACTTCGGGAGTGCTTTTGCTGCACGCTTATCTGTGGTAGGGGCATTGATTAGGAAGGAGAGGAAGTAGCCCCTGGCTTCTTCCCACCGTGGTACTTGACCAGACAGCACTGGTTGATAAGGAAGTAAGATCGGACCTGGGCTGCTTTGAGTAATCAGTCGGGAGCCGAACTGCGTGGGATGACCAGAACCTGCGATAATTCTCTGTTGTACATTTGAACAACACTACTGAAATGCAAGTGTCTGCTTGACAATTTGCCCTGTGACTCTCCCCATCCCAGCTCCCCTGGACAGTGGGACTGGCCCTGGACAGGCTGCTTGTCCCCAGCAGAGCATTTGTACAACCTTGCAGCAGTGACTCTTTGTGGAGCCAGGACGAAAAGCTCTGTCACTGCTTGGTTGTTGCTGGGATGGTGGTGAAAGGACAGTGCAGACAACTCCAGGCCTGAATTGCAGGGGCTGCCTGAGCCGCTGCCACCCAGCACCTCCTCAGTGGTGCTCTGGGTTTCCTGTTTCAATGGGGCCTCAGCGGAGCAGCCGTGGCACCTCGCTGTTGGAGGCAGTAAATGGGCTCCCATCTGGTTTTAATGATCAGTAGCACTTCAGTGCTTGTTTATTCCCATGGTTTATACTTCAGCAATAAAATACTGCTTCAGTTTGTTCAATCCATCCTGGCGCTGGATGGAGATGAGTTCACAGCCTCTGACAAAGAGGTCCCAGTGGCACGCAGGATGTTGGGGTTTTTAGACAGCTGGGCAGGATCAGATGATGGAGTGGCGATTAGTCTGAAATACCAACGTCAGTGGGCAGTATAGAAGGTAAGGAAGGCAGCTTATCATGTGCCTAGCAAAGAAATCTTGTCCTTGGATTAAAGGAGGAGACTTTCGGCTTTGGAACTGGAATGACAGTCCTGTCCTTCCTTCTGTCCCCCCAAGGCAGCCCGGAGCTCTGATGTGAAGTCCAAATGAAGTTAATCCCAACTTAAAAACCAGGTACTTGAGGATGCTGCCATGGTCAGGCAGCTGCGGGGGTGTGTTTTAACCCTCACAACCTGTTAGATCACTGAAATGGTGGTGGAGATGGCAGAAGTGCTGGCAGGACCACATCTCACCATGGGCACAGACTGGCTCTGCTGCTGCAGTGCCTGGGGCAGCTACGGCAGTGCTGGGAGCTGCTTTACAGACTCATCTGGAGTGAATATGGTCTGATATTAAATTAATGTGAGGAGGAACCTGTTTGTGAGGGGCTGGGGGGATTTCTGGTGTCGCTACCCCTGACCAGCACATTGATGTTACCTGCCCAGCGTGCCCAGCAGTGCAGAGCCCATCTGCCGGTGGTTCGGGTGCTGATGGGATCGTCATCCTTCATCCGAAGGGATGAGCAGTAACATGGCATGGCTCTGGCAGTTGGTATCTGGGGATCTTGGGTTATTTTACAAACGCTAGTTAAGCATTTCAGCACGTCTGAGCCTGACTCTGTCCCGCGGGGTAGGTGGGGACACTAAGGCAGAGGGAGATTAAAGACAGTAAACTTCAGAAGGGAGAAATGGGCTCTTTGTCTCCTTTCTGACTTTTATGGAGACCTGGAAACCTTTTGCTTTCCCATCTCCTATTTGTCTTCTACCCTAATGGTAGAGGAACAGTCTCCTCCATTTTATTTCCCAACACTATTCCTTGGAGGATCTTCAGCTCTTACCTCTAAAGAGCACTGATTGTCAGCAGAGATTCTTTTCCCAGCTGTCAAGGCTTGGAGCCATAGGTGGCAACTTAAAGAGAGAAGGATTTCAGCAAACACATCCTCCCCCTTCCGAGTCATTCAGGGTCCATTCCCTTGGTGCCACTGATGTTGCATTTGTGCTAATTTCCCCTGGAAGGTCTAATGTGTAGGAGGAGCGATTAAAGGAAACTTCTTGGGCTGCTTTTGCCCCCCCTGGAAGCAGGCAGGTAGGCAGCTGCTGCTTCCTTTGCCTATTGCTTTCCCCGAGGTCATCCACCCAGCCACTGCTGGAGCCAGGACTCCTTTGGAGTGTACCACTGAGATCTGTCTGATCCTGGCAATGTGTGAGGCAAAAAACATCCCTCGGACCCCACCAGGTACCCTCCAAAATGGGGCTCCGGGTTACATCGAGTGTGTCACCTCCAGCTTCCCAAGCAAACACGGTGTCGATTTGGAGTGAAGGGACTTGTGCAGAGCTGAGCGGGTATTGCCACCATCATGTCAAGAAGGGCCGACTGCTCCTCGGAGCCTGAGCCTGGCCTTTGCCTTTCAATTGTAAATGAAGCAAACGGCAAAGTGTTGGCAAAGAGGTGGAGCTGGGTCCAGCGGCTCGGCCCTTGGTTCACCCTGGAGGTGTAGAGGCTCCTGGAATCAGTGCGTAGCTGTGTCACGGTGCTTAAAAGCTGTCAGAATCAGGGCAGAGCTGTCACTGTGCCCTGGAAAGAAGCAACGCTGATCCCTGTGGATGCTCCTATCAGCCTTGTGCTACTGGGGCCAAGAGCGGCTCTGGGAGACAGGAGACAAGCAAAGGCAGACTGGTATCAGAGCGCTGTCCTCATCCTCACGCTGCTCCCAGCCCAAAGGTGGGGACAGGGGGGAGAAACAGTGCTGTGACTCCTGGGATTTGGGTTGGGACAGGCTGTGGGCTGCAGCATGAACTCCTTGAGTCCAGACTATAAAGTACTTCACAGGGCCATCCCAATTGCCTGGCCTATTAGTTTTATGGAGGGGCATATTGTCAAGATGCAGTTGATCTCCTTTTACCACGGTACTGAAAACATAACCATAGTGGGGAAGGGGGGCAGCGAGACCCCCTGTTTGGGCAGCGGGGTCGCCTCCCCACGGGCTCCTGGGGTCCCGGGGCATCCATCGCTAATCCATGGCTGAGCCGGGCGCGCTCCGGGAGGAGCGGCCCCCCGAGGAGGAGGATGGAGCGGGGCGCTGCACCGGCAGTGGCACAGTGCCACCCAGTGACTGCGTGTGACCTGCGGCGGCCCCGGGGGCTTCGCTGCGGAGGTTTTGGAAGTCGCAGGGAGGGGCGTCCCGAAGTGATGGAGAATGTGGGAAACCCCCGAGTCAGCAGCGTTGGGATGAACGCGTGCGAGGGGCGAAGCTCCCGCGGCGCTTCTGGGGCGAGGCTTTGCGTGATTGCTCTTGTCCGGGCGCTGAGGGAGGCTGCGTCTGGGGCAAGTCAGGGCTGAAGCGGTTCTGGTTTGGGAAGGGACCCTGGCAGCGGGGCGGGTGGAGGAGGAGGGGTTACCGAGTGCGAGCTGCATGCCATGGGGAGGATGTGCCTGCGCTGGAACGCGCAAGAGGGCTCCTGGGGCCCTGGGGCCGGTCCCAGGGAGATGGGGCTGCCTCGGAGCTGCTCAGTCTGTGCCAGGCTGGAGCTGGACCGGAAGGCGCCCCTTGTGTCAAGGTGCCTTGGCGTTAGACGGCAGCCGTGTCTGGTGTCTTTCCGACTTGCACCCCAAGGTTAATGCAGGACCTTCCCTCCTTTCTGCCCAAACCCTGCCTACATTCCTCACTGGGTCGATCCCTGTGTCAGGTTCCCAGGCTATAGCAAGCATCAACAAGTAGCTTCAATGGTGGAGAAAGGGAAAGGAGCCAGGTACAGTGGGGTGCGGTGTCAGCAGCTCCTGAGGTGGGTCCCTGCGCTGTAAATCACTGCCCCAGCAATGCCCTGACAGGCTTCCAGCAGGGGCTGTCTCTTGGAGGAGGCACAGGCTATGGCTCTATTTCAGGTGATGACTACAGAGCCCACAGAGCATTTGGCAGCAGGGAGGGGTGTTAAATCAACCTGTTCTTCTCCAGGTACATCACCTCCTCCCTTCCCTTTGTTCTGCTGTTTCAGTGCTGCACTACCACTGGGCTGCAGGACTGCGGTGTGTAGCTGAAATCAGGGCAGTGCAGTGGGGGAGGCTTGATGGATGAAAGCCCTGCATCCTTACCGCCCTGTGCACACTTTCTGTTCCTAGGTTGCTCTCCAATGTGTCTTTATTTTTGTCTGTTCAAATTTAGGCCAGCGTTGATGCCACAACCACCACTGTGGAGGACTGTGGCTACCACTGCTGCGCAGCACAAACTATGGCTAGAAACCCAGCACCATATCCCACTGGCTGGAGAGCTGTTGCCATCCCATCACCTTACCTCTGCCTCTATTAGATGGTCACTGGGGATGGTGAAGGTGGGTCCCTCATACAGGCAGGAGCTGAGTACTGGTGGTAACCTTTTTCTGTTGCTACTGGGATGCATCCTGTAGTTTGGGATGATTTTGGTCAGAGGTTTCCAATAGTGCTGATACCCTGCAGCGTTGCTCAGGCCTGTGTTAGCCCATTCAGCAGAATCCCAATTTTAGCCTTTCCATTTCAGGCTCACCCTGATGTGCCTTATGTCCGAGCCAAGATGCTATTTCTTGCAAGGAAATTATCTTTGTTAATTTTAGATCTCATTCCCCAAAGTGCTGCATAACCACAGCTATTCCAGGTAGTCATGGACAGGGAGAGGTATTTGATCTTTGAGGGATATGGCTCTTTCTTACATTAAGAAGACCTCATCTGATGGATTACATTTCCTTTGTCCTGTGCAGGGCCTTAGGCTGGGTGCTCAGCAGGAAGCCAGCCCCGTGCTGTGTGGGTATCAGCCATCCCTGCAGACTTGGAGCCAGACCACCAGCTGCGATACCTGGAAAGAGAAGAGCTATTTCCCTTCAAGGTCAGTGGATTAATGATATCACTGGTCACAGCATGAGGGCAAAAAGCAGCCAGCCCAAGATTACAGAGATGGATTCAGGATGTAGAAGTCTCCGAGTCCCTGCACTACATCATCGTCCAGATCACATTAGTAAAGTAACATAAAGTGTATCTTATGGAGTGGCATTAGCGTGTAGAAACACACGGGGCTGTTACTTCACAGTAGTGAAAAATGCGCAAGTTTAATTTTTATGGTTTTGATGACAAGTTCAGGATAGTGCCTGTGTGCTCTAAGAGCTGGCTGGCTTTGTCACTTCCGTCAGGAGCAAGCCCAGGGACTTGCTGCCTGGCTTGGCTGCCGAGCGGTGATGGGCTGAGCAGGAGTCAAGTGCCAAGAGCTGCAAACCAGCTCCTGTTGTTTGCTTATGTCAGACCCTTCTGTCCTTTCAAAGCGCATCCTCTCCTCTGTCTCAGCTCTCCCCCCAGTCAGATGGGTCTTGGGTGCAGGGTCAGCCAAGGAAGGCAACATAGCAGCTCCAGCGCTGCCTTCCTGCCCCATCACCCTCTGCAAGAGCTCTTTTTGCCCCAGGGCCTGGAGAGGATTCATTAGATAGCACGGTTGGGAAGCAGAGTGCAGTGGAGGGGTGTTAACCGTGCCTGTGATCCACATCTTCCTTTTGGCTTTAACGCTCGATTTCTAGACCCAATGCAAGATCACAAATGAAGGGTTTTGCAGCGCTGACTTTCAGCTGCCCTTGCTGGACCAGCCAGGACGTACAGAGCAGGAGTCGGTTCCCTGAGGATGCCCCAGATTTAGCTCTGATCCCGATTGTCTGGTGTGCCAGCGGCGGGTTGGACTAATAACTCATGCAGGGAGGGTTCTGGTTACAAAATGCCTGGAATGAAGCAAGCAGGTGCTGGGAAGGTTATCCGAGGAGAGCACTGCCTTCGTCCTCTGTGTCTCATTCTCTCTCCTGCCTTAGGAGCAGCATGGAGGGCATCAACTGCAGGTGAGGCTGTATCTGGCACTTGAGGGCTGCTGTCTTCTCATGGTGAGCAGCCATCACACCACCGAGCAGCGGTGTTCAGCTTTTAGCTCCCTATGGTGATGCCAGTCTGAAGCAGGAGCCCCCGTGAAGCAGAGATGTGTCCAAGTCACAGTGGTGGGTGCTGGGTTGCCTGGCTGCTCCGGTGCAGGGTGGTCCATTGGGAGCAGTGTGTTGAATACTCTGACTCCAGGTGGGCACACAACAGTCTGTTGGTGGCTTACAATAACTGGTGCAGCTTTGGCTGTGTGCAGGCTCTTGGGGCTCAAGTTTCGGAGCAGGAGGCTCGCTCTGGGACAGCTGTGATGGTTTTCCCCTGCTGCCTGCCAGTCCCTGGTGCATTCAGTTCTGCTGCAGGAGGGCTCAGCTGTTTGCAGTGATGCCATAGTTTGCAGCTTGGGGTATTAAGGTAACCTGAAATTGGAACTGCTTTACCTTACCACTCTGAGCTGTGACTTGTGGTTTAACAGCTGCTACAGAGCAGCTGATCTGCCCTCTAAAAAAAGGCAGAGGGGACAGTGTAGGGGACAGAACCCGCTACAGCTGCCCCGAGGTGAGCTGTTCCCACCAGTGGGTACAAACCTGGAGAGCTTTCCTGGGAGCACAACTCACACTACTGTAAATCCCATCAAAAGTTACAAGGAAAAGTGTTCTTTTGCTGTGGCAGCATTTATTTGGGTGTATTTAAGCCTATTTCCTACTGGTATAAGCTCAAACAGGGATACCTCTGGTTGAATCTAAAGGGATGTTTGTTATTGCACTGGTTTAGAAATAAAACCTCTTAATTACATGAGACAAACAGGTAAACCCAGCTGGGCCCAGGGTGAGGTAGAAGTGAAGGCTTATGCTGTCTGTTGGAGTGACGGAGCTGAACTAGTTCAGATTGAAATCAGTGGAAGCCTGTGTGCAGGTAAGCCAGGAACAAACCCAGCCCCAGAGCATGCCGGCTTCTTGTTACCTTGGACTTCTTGCTGAGTAAACGTGGCTGTCGCTGACGCACAAAACCCGAGTCCTGACTGCAGCGAGGGGAGAGCAGCGCCAGGGAGAAAGTGAGTGTTGAGAACAGTGGTCCCCGGCTGGGAATTACCTGGAGGTCAGTGCCAGGGGGAGGA
>JAOEHY010031176.1:29445-47298 GCA_025447955.1 Psilopsiagon aurifrons | reverse complement strand
GCGCCAGGGAGAAAGTGAGTGTTGAGAACAGTGGTCCCCGGCTGGGAATTACCTGGAGGTCAGTGCCAGGGGGAGGACAGAGCCAGTGCTGGTGGTGGAAGCCGTGCACTGCTGGGGCTCTGTGCAAGGGTGGGCAGCAGCTGCATGTTAAAATGCAGAGCCAACTCAGCGTCCCTTGGAGCCCACTGCTGCTGTGCAATATGGAGTAATGATAACTGCCATGTGCCACAGTAAAGCACGTGAGCAGCCTGTCGAAAGGAGTCGTTGCTAAACTTGCAGTGAAATAAGGGGATGTAATTGTTGCAGCCTCACATCAATGTGAAGCAGTGCAGCTTTGTATTTGGTGACACCGGATGTATTTGAGGCACAAATAAGATTCTTCCCTACAGAAGTATTTTAAGCTTCCCCCAAGCCCCTGGCTGTGAAATCACTTCATCCCCCACTGTGTGTAGGTGCTGCAGTTTAGTGTCTGAGAAGCCTGGATGTTACCAGAACAAGTAATCTTGCCCCAGACAGAGGGCTGGTATTTAGCTGGTAGGAACCATATGTCTGGCGTGGCTGTGGATGCTTGATTTTGCTATGTTAACAGTAAAGCAGGAGCTACTGTAGGCAGCATGAGCAGCAGTTGCAGCAGTGGGGTAGTGCTTCTGCTGGCAAGCTGAAGGTTTCCAGAATACTCTGAAATGGGATATGAAGCCCACTGCATGCAGCCTACCTGTTCTTGCTCAAGTATTTCAAATACTACTGGTTTCCTGAAATGTAACCTGACACAAGTGAGCATCTGATGATAAGACACTATTCAGAGTTGGCTGTGAACGTTTATTAACATCCAATGGACATCTGTACTCCAGAGAAGACAAGCACCAGGCTGTGAACATACCTACAGAGTCCAGGGAAACCAACACAAGCTTTTTAGACTTCTCCTTTGCAGCAGTTGAGCTTCTGACGTTCCTCTTCAGTTTCTCTGCTCCATGAGATCATCTCAACACATTGTTAATGACTTAACTGAAGGATCCCAAATACTTAAAAAAACCCCAAACCCCTTAGGTTTGAGTTAGTGCTGTTCTTGATCTGGACTGACTGTAAAAAGGCAAAATGACCTCCTGGTTTTTACTTGCAAAAGGAGGTATTTTTGACTTCTTATACTGCCGCCTTTCACCAGTGGCTGCCATGCGAGCCATTCCCCCTCCAGAACCTGCACAGGTTACACCTTATTAAACAATAAGCTAGTTCAAACCATACACATAACACGGTCATTCTTACAAGCAGAGTCAAGGGTATCACAGTAAAAAGGTCGTGGTTTCTACAGAGACCTTTGGAAGCCTCAGCAAAACAGCAGCATTAAACAGAGTGAGAGGAGGAGCACTGAAGTGTCAGGCGTGAGGGAGGAAGAGCCAGCAGTAATCTGTATAACCAGAGATGCATCTCCTTCAGGTGAGCCTCCGGAGCACAGCAGCATAGTCAGAGAAGAGGCACGACGATGGAACCAGAGAGCAGCATTCAGCCTGGCACCAGCCTTTTCTCCTGCTTAATTCTTCCTTTGCTTCTGGGGAACTTCTCTTGGCGCGCTCATTCACACACCAAATAGGGCATCCTAGCGACAGAGTAAGGACCTGAACACTGCTGATATTGCCAAGGGTTTAAGACTAAAGACAACAAATAATACTGTAAGTGAGGCAAATTTTATTTAGACTGTACAAATAGGGCACTGGGGGAAAAAAACCCAGAACAAAACAAAAAAACCCCCAAAAACCAAACAGTGGCTTAATGCTGGGACCAGTTCTATGAAGTAAGTTGGGTAAGAAATTAAAAAGGCACTAATCTTAAGAAAAGACACTCCATATCTTCTAAGAATATAATTCATTTAATACTGTTAATCTTATAGCACAAAAAATAAAACACGCTATGATCCCCAAAATAAACTTTAAAAGCTTACACTTAATATTATTGCCTGAAGATCATGGTCTTTAATTTACATATTGTGTTTTAAAGTTTACACAGTGAAGACTGTCTCAAATACAAGGCCACCTTTCCCACTGCAGTAATTGTATCCTTGTCCCAAACCACACTTTCATTGAGCACACGTAAACAGAAAATGACAGCTATACAAGAATGCTTCCACTGGTCCCAAAGGCAGTCTTTTAGGCAGGTCTCACTTTCAAATGCAGGTATTGAGGAAAATGCTTGAAAACTTGACTAGAAAACAAAGGCAGCCCACTCGTTCCCAGGATGTTAATACAATATAAAAAATTACTTTACAGGCACATGAAATGGCACAAAGAATGCTGTTTTTCCCTTTACAAAAATAATGCTCGGGCTCTTCGGAGCCCCAGCCCAAACAGGATATTCCCTTCTGTGTATTCTTTCCCAATTTGTAAACAATCATGAATTAAATTAGCGCTTATCCAGTGATGGACACTGATTAAAACAGTTTTCATTTAAACTTTCAGACTGGTCAGAGACTTCAATGTCTATATACACATGTACACAACAGGAGGAAGTCAAACAGTAGGTCTTTCGAGAGAGTTAACTATTGTGGCACCAGGTAATTAAACCAGCTCCTAGTTCAAAAGCAAGAACAACTTTAATGGTGCATAGATTGAAGCCATCACTTGTAGGCTCTCATGCTTCATATTATGTATACCTTACATGCCCGAGGTACATTTACACTGATAGTTATCACTCCAATTTAAGAGGCTTCATAAAGCAACAGACAGCACACGTGTAAGCAAGCAACGAGCGACTGAGAATCCAGAGTCCTTCAGAGAGAAACACACACTGATCAAATGCAGTCTTTATATGAAAATACTTGTCTTATAGTAAAATAGTGAAGACAGGTTCTGAAGCAAGGTTACAGTCAGCTTAGGGTGGTCCGTATGCTACATTTAAACCACATTTAACACACCTGAACCACACCGTTGCTACTCAAGAGAAACACTGTTCATCCCTGGCCTAAAACCAGGGTCACAAGACAATGAAGAACTCTTGTCTTTGCATCAGATGCCACTACACACAAGTTTTGCATAGTTTTGAAGGCAAAATATTTCGCTTTTCCGCAGTATCAGAACATAACTGAACCTAAACCAATGCTTGTGTTCCAAGTGTACACATTATTCAATGAGGGATGAGTTACAATGTTCATTTCAGTGAAAAAAAAAATCAGGTTAAAAGCAGTGTTCAAGATCTCAAATCTCACAGTATTTATTTGCCATGCAAAGGAAGAATTCTACAATCAGTCTTCTGAAGAGCTGCCTGTAACTAGGTCAGGTCTGAAATAAGATTTCTCTGCAGCAGACTGAGTTTAGTGCAGTTTCTGTATTCAGAAGATGACTTTCAGTAGTACAATCTATGTAGTAAACTTACAGGTATAGCTGGGGCACAGGAAAAGCATGACCTTCTTTAGTTGAGAGAGCTGCATAGCTTTTCTTTGCAAGACAAAATGTCATTGCCTATTGTCAAGAATTACTCTTACAGCACCAAACACTTCAGTCAATGCTACTCTACTTCACAGTTAATCTGGTAGTAAGATGCTCTACAGGAACTTCTAGACTGTCAGCCACTTGATCAGTACTACAGGAAACAGCTAATAAATGAACAGTGACCTCTTTTAAACCCCGACATTCCAAATGTCTTGTTGCAAATGCCATGTTTGTATTTCTTCAGTGCCTTCCAATTAAGGACCTCATGGCACTTTCACATGAAATAAGAACAACGTGCTTTTATTAGGATCAAGCGACACAAATCAACAAGAAAACATGCTGGAACTTAAGACAACAACTCTTATATAATTTGACATTTATAAGAACTGGGGGGATTCTGTGGGTGTCTGAAGTTTCTCATTTTGCTACAATTGACAGCCTTCAGGAGTTGAAAAATGGGGGCTGCTGTTTTCCTGTCAGCTGCCACAACAGCCATTTCTCCTTAACAAGGCTGTCTGAAAGGCAGGTTCTGTAGTTACAGTCTTTGCAGATGTGTATTGTTAATTCAGTATTCCATTATGTTTAAAAGATCATTCCAGTTCATCTACAAAACACAGTTAAAGGTGGCAGCACAGGGTACCACTGTACCTAAGCTTTCTTATCCTGTACACAGGCTAAGGAAAACCTGCATGGCATTAATTATACTTACTTTGCTATAGCCATATAGTTCCCTACTGTAAGTACAGTTACAGCAGTATAGCTTACATACAGAAAATGGGAAAGAAGCTATACTGGTAACAGACACCTTTGTGGCCTCCTCCAGCCTGAGCTTTAATTTATCACATGGGGAAACCAGACAGCTGACTCCCATTAACCATTTTCTAGAGGATGCTGGGAGGGTAGACATGTGGGGCATATATAAACCAGAGCCAACTCCCTTAGAAAGGTAAAAAAAGATGGCAGCATGCAGAGGGCCTGGGATACAAGCAAGGAGAAGAGGGAAGGAAAAAAGATGATGGAAGCTGCTCTGAAAAAGAAGCACAGCAACATGGAGACACCCCAGGAGAAAAGGTACTGTGTTTGAAAAGGAGCTTTCCATAAGCTGGGGCTGGCATAGCTAGGAAACTTTGGAGAGAGAAGGGAGCCTGCAGAGAAATGGGTATAAAAGGTGTATGTTTAAATAAGAGGATTTTATCAGTACTTAGCAAGTTCTGCTGTCCCACCCCTCTCTTACCTCTCCACACCATGGCAATCTAATCAATCTATCTACCAAATACAGCTTGGTGACAAGCACTTCTAATAAGACTATGCTTTCAATGCTGCAGAACAGCTGTATGTAGACCAGGTCAAAGTGTTTCCCTTTAAAGCTCACTTTCTACACTTAGTGCTTGCAAAAAACAACAGAAATGGATTAAGGATGTCAAAATCAGGTTACAAGTATCAACCCCTCCTAAGTTTCCTTATAAATAAATGCCTCAGCTTCAATGCAGCTCAACCAATGGTTATTTGCATTTAACACACACAGTTTCAGTAAGGTCAACAACAAGCTTAAGAGTTAACAGAAAAGAGCAGCTTCTAACACAACTGCTTAGAATACATAAGCTTCAATTATTGTCCTTGAAAGAGACCATCATTTAAAATGTACTACCTTAGGACAGGTTCTCTTAAAACTAAGTCTTCTTCAGTCCTAAAATTGCATTTTTGTTGTTGCTTTTTGTTGGACAGTAACACACAAGTTGTATGTTTGATCTAAGGTTAGGGCTCTTCATACTCAGCAAGCCAGAAGAAGTTCATGGAAGTCTAAACAGGAAAAGTTTCCTTCCCATTCTTCTCTGCTATATACTGGTTCAGTCTTGTCCAGCTTAAGGTCCAACAGAAAAAAGTGAAACTAAATTCTGGATGACACAACTATGGTATGAAGGTCAGCAGTGACTTCAGTTGTATGGATTCCAAATGGATACTAAAAGAACTGTCAGACTGCAGCAAGCTGGAAAATGGGCAATGCTAGCAATGTGCTGTGAAGTCATCATCCCACCTCAAACAATGCTTATGATAGCCAGGAAATGAAGCAGCAGTGTAAATGGGGGAGAGGGAATCATTCATTCTCCTCAGGGTTTTGAGGGTCAAATATTTTGACATGCGTGAATGGGAAGAGCCCTTTTCGGCCATTGACTTCTCCTTCCCACTGACCGTTTATGTTCATCCGTGTAACCTTCACAATGTCTCCAACCTGCAAAATTGAAAAAAGGCAGTTATCGCCCGTGGGAATCTCACGTCTGATACAAGTCAAATGAAGAGGGAAAAACCAAACACAAGCCCATCATAGGGGGAAAAGAATCCCACTCTCTTCTTGGCATAAGGTTCAACTGAAAAGTTACTTTTACTTCACTAAAATGCCAACATTTTGCTGCTAGACATCATAGTGTGTGTTCTCTTTCAGACTCTAAATGTGTATTCACGTATGCAGAGAAATTACTGAACTATACCTTTTTCTATAGGAAAGCTTCAACTTCATGCAACAGTATGTTTAGGTTAGATATAAATTAACATCACTAAAGCAGTAATGAGATGCAATATCCATTCAAAAGAGCACAGCACTCATACTGGGTTTAGCATCAGCTGGCTTGCTTCAAAGGAAAATTAGTTTTTCAAAGAGAGATTCCTATGGCAAAGAAACCATTAGTGGAAGCTCTAGTTCTGCTTATCACAATCTAAGAAGCTTCTGCAGTTTCTAAAATAACAGTACACTTCTGAAGCAGGCATCTCAAAGCTGCTTTTCTCCAAGTATTACGTGTACAGATTCTGACTTTATTTGTTCTTTTCACCTCTATTTCTTGCCAAAGAGCTTGAAACACATCAGGCCTTTCCTTCCATAACTGTGTCTCTTCCTATTTGGCACTGAAAGATGACAAAAGCTAAACTATGATCAAGCAAGAAACATCAGACCCAATGACAGTAAGTTATACTCTTATAATTGTTCAATGTCTGCATTTAATTTGATTAATTTACAAAGGAAAACATCCAATTTGACAAGTAGCATTTAAGACCAGCTAAATACTCATTTCTCCCTCAGATGTTTCAGAATAGCTGAACATGTATGTGGTCTGTTGCAGCAGCTCTCTAACTTTACACCTCCCTTCCTGTTTACTTAATTTTACTCTATGTGGTAACTATGGTAAATATTAGAAAAGTGACATTAGGAGCTGAGAACCCATTTCACAAAATATAGAACCAGCCTATGACCAAGAGCCAACAGTTCATTGGTTTCTTCCCCAAATTAGGATCAAGTTCTTTGTAGTTGAGTCTCGGCTTCAAGGCCACTTCTCGAAAATCCGAAGGTAACTAGCTTTGATCTTATTAAAAGAAAAGCTTGATTTTTAGTCCCGATGCAGTATGTACAACTGTTTGTCTACGTTATCTAACTAGTACTGAAATTTAGAACTGATGCGGATAGTTTAAGAACCTTGGCCAAGGGCCTTAGATTTAGACTCTTCAGGTCAGACCTCAGTATTTTTGTTAAACACCCTGAGTCTAAACAAGTGTGCATGTCATTAGATGATCTGAAGCCTGTTTAAACCAGTTATCATTTTTTGAAGGTCACCCAGAAGCAAGAATCCTTAAGTGAAGTTTAAGATATTATAATAAACTCCTTGTCAGTCACTCAGTGTTACATCTCAAAATAAAACTTCTCAAACTTTGAAACACTTTAGAGTCTTAAGTTACATATTTAAGCAAAATGTGTTGCCCCTTAGTTTTTCTCTACTACTTGGGTTGTCAGTGTCCCACCTGCCCCCCGAAATTCAAGATGGTTACACTTAGAACTATTGTAATCTTGTGCTTTTAAGAGAGGAGAAAACACTCTGAGCTCCCTTAAATTCTTGGTATATAACTGAGACTATATAACTTTACTACGCTGTTCCTAAACTCAAAGCTGCAGCCAAAATACACTTAAGTAGTCACATACTGGCCATGATACTTAGCACATACATAGAGTATTAATTTGACTTATTTTCACCTCTTCAGGAACTATTGCAGCCTGCTTTGTGTATCTGCTAAGAAAGCACAATTTGTCAGACTTTTCACTGAATAGGAAGGGTTAGAGAAAGCTTTAAATAGTATCAAGATAACCTAAACAGGAACCTAACAAATGTCTCTTTAGGAAAAGGCTGATAACATCTGTAAATACTCAGTGTAACCCTTGAAGACAAATCTAAGTTCCCAGTTGTAAACCCAAATTCAAGAAGATGCAGCCAACATCACCACAGTTAAAACCTATTAAGAAACTGCATTTGCACTACACATAATAATCCAGAAAACCCTAAACTGTTGTACTACACAGGACTGAAAACGGGGGCCTGTATTTTCTGAGGGTCTAACAACTTAATTGTGCCCTAGAGATCAATCCATTAATAACTTTGAGTGTCTAGAAAAAGATACCTTTCAGTTTGATTGATTCCTGTAACATGAATAGGTTTGGGAGGCTTGTTGTAAGCCCAGTAAAAAAAACACTTCCAATTTAAGTCTATTGCATTGCAACAAACTGCCATGTACATTAACAATATAAAATATTCTTTGGACTGCTGGGTGGGCAAAGTTGCTGCAGATCAGAATGGGCCACTAAAGAGTGGTAGCTGACAAAAAGCTACACAAGGGATATTTCCATAGGCAACTGTTGGAATAGTAAATTGATTTACAGTAACTGTATTATTTTGAGTGGTGTGGGTAAGTTTTTTTATGAAAGCTTCTGAATACCCTCTTGTGTTACCTTAAAAAAAAGGCAGTTCCACATAGAAGATGAAACGAAACAAGATTTTTGGATAAGGAACCTTGATGTCATGATAAATTAATTCATGCATCTTATGTTAAAACCCTCCATTTTAACAATGTCTACAAGAATCTGGTCAAGTAGTCCCTTTATGCAACTTCTTCCCAAAGTGCAATATTTGGTAGACACTTTTTAAAGCATCTATAATGTGGTCAGCTGAAGTGTGATCTTCCATTACAATTATTTAACATACTCTTTGTAGTTTTTCAGAGAATGTTTTACACCAGTCAGAAGGACTATCTTATGATTAGGCACAGGACAGAGACAGGAGACCTGCTTCTATTTTGATTTCTGCTGCAGACTTTGTGTATGACTCTGGACAGCTCTTGGCCCCCATCTATAAATTAGGATAATGCTTCCTGAAGTCTCAGCATCTCTCAGATAAATTACTTCACTTGTAAAGCATGCCAGCATTGCTGGATGGAAGTATCAACTGCTGAAATGAGTAATACTTCTGAAATGCAGCCATTTGGTTCCACCCAAATGATAAAAATCAAAATGTATTTTAGATAGCATCCTTTCATTATGTCCCTGTTGCAGCATGAATTCAAAGCCTTGGGGAAACACAAGCTATGGAACATGCCAGTCAGAAAGGTTACTTCATTCACTCTAGACTCCCCCTTACCTGTCTTTTATCTGAAGCTGATTCATACACTGCTAAAGGTTTCCTGCATGCCATTTTGGTCACACAACCAATTCAATGTGTTTTACACACTGCTATTCCAACAATTGTATGCTAATAGTTCTATGGTAGTTCTGTAGTGTAAGTTTAAAGAGATAAAAATGCAGTTAAACTCTAAATCATCATTTTAGTCCACTGGGTCAATACTTGTAGGAAATGTCATTCTCTGGAATTTATGGGGTATTCAATCTCAGTCATTATCCTGATTAGCATCACAATTCACTTCTTTGGAAACACTAGTATTAGTACTAAACCAATTGTTCAGACCAGCTACCTGTTCTGGAGAAAAATAAACAAGGGTCAAGACTAAGAAATTTGTATCCTCAAAAAATAAAAAGCTGATCTATGTAAAAGAGGCAGAGTTCAGACATGCTGCAAACAGGACAAAGTGATGCTGAAGTAGGTAGTGCTTTATGTATTAGAAGATTCAAGAAAACAACAGGCTGAAAAGCACAGCTTAATTATCCTTTATTTCCCATGTTGTGTACTAGAAGAACAGTTGATGCCCAAATTAGAGAATTGAGCAGTTCAGAGGAAAGACCATCAACTATACTTGAGATAAGAAAGCAAGTCCAAGGGCAGCATAGCCATGTTGAAGTCCTAGATGCAATTAATCTAGTCTCATATAGGAACAGAGTAAAGATTTCAAGTTTACCTAGCATAATTGCCAGAGTTGGAGTTGCAGCACCACAGAAGTGCTGTAAGTGATGGTAGCCTGTCTCCATCTGATTAAGCAGCTGTCATGATTGAACACAATTTGGAGAGCACAAAATTCCATAGACCATCATTCTTAAGACACACTGAATCTCACTGTTGCACAGGATTTTGTCTAGGTTACCCATATCACTTTCATTTTCATCCAAAAGCAAACGGCAAACAGTTCTGAGGGTGAATGTGTATTTAAATTGAGGCATTCGGCACTATCAGGACAGAGCTATCAATAACTTGAGTGGAAAAGGAATTTACAAAGATTAAGAGTGCACACAAAATTTTCAAAGTAATTGTCAATTGTATTTTCAAATGTAGCAAGCTGAAAAGTTGGTGCATGTCAGCACAGACGCAGGAATCCTGCTGCCAGGGTCACTTTCAATTCAGTAGTTACCAGAACTAAAGCTCCCTGATCAACATGGCATTACACAAGTACAGGCTTGATATTTTGTTTAAATTCTAGACCGTGTGGGTTAAATGCATTTAACAGCATTAACAGCAATACTGTTTTCTTGGCTTAAGGAAAGCACAATGCCTGTTGCCTAGTGAGAGTAGCCTAATTTCCTAATTAAGAAAGTTCTGCTGCTAGCACATTTTGGCCTACTTGTCTCAAGTTTCTTTTGAAAAGGGAAAAAAGTTAACTGTAACCTAATTGTAACACGCTCAACAGAAATACTGTAAGTCAGTTATATAACTATGGTGAATTGATACCTATTTCACCAAAACATTTCAGTGACAGGTTAACTGTGCTAGCAAACATAAATGTGTATGTTGGATTCATTATGAACAGATAAACTATTTAACACCGTAAAGCTGGCACAAGTCTAAAAAAAGCCATCATTAGAAAAAAAACCTTTGCTATAAAAATATAGTGAAACTCTCGGCGTTTTTTTTTTTTTTTTTTTTAATCTTTTAATTCCATAACACTGTCACATTAAGTCTGGAGTTGAACTCTAGGGCTACAACTGCCTTCAAAATGGTCTATGACACTTATCACAGTGTCTGCAATATATTTAAGAACCATTTTTTAACCACACGGCAGACATAGGTCTGGTGGCTGCTGCTGGTCACCCGTTTTTCTTGCTTGTTACACCATTTCATTCTATTTTCTAAGTGAATTTCAAATGTGTTATTCACATCCTGAATCAACCTTCAAACAGTTCACAAATTTTGAAGGGCATTATCCACCATTAGTTTACCTACTTACTTTGCTGGACAAAGAATATTGCTGTGTAGAAGTTAGTCATCAATTAACTACTTTGGATCCAAACACAAGTACCCAACTGCCAACAGATAAGCTCCTTTAAGGAAAAAACATCCTCAGCTTTAGTCCACTGGGTAATGCATACACGTCTTATGCTGGTTACAGCATCCAGTTTAAAACAAGGGTTCTTTAGCATACAGTTGATACCAGACTGGCTGTAAAACTACAGGTTATTAAATGCTGAGAAACTTCAAACTAGGCTTGAGTGCTCTGTACCATAGTAACAGTGCCAAAGAACCTCAGCTTTGAACAGAGGATTGCCCTCCTAGTTTTCCCAAAGAAAAGCAGGATTATAATCCTGTCATGTAGCACTCTAGTCCCAATGAATACAGGATGCTGTATCCCTGTCCTTCATATTCCTTCCTCTAGAGCACCAGAAAGGAAGGAAATTGCTTCTTGACTAAAAGCACACAAGTAAAGAAACAGATCTGGGTCACTGGCCTGGGGTTTAGTTTTTGGGAGTATTTTGTTGTTTTGGTTTGGGTTGTTGGTTTTTTGTTGTTGTTTTTTTTTTTTTGGGGGGTGGGGTTTACTTGTTCAGTTTTTTGTTTGCCCTTTTCATATTTTTTTTAAATGCAGTATCCATGAAAATATTACACACATAATAGTAAGAAACTGCAGACTTCAGTCATTTAATTAAGAACATTCCATCTGAACTGCCAAGGTAACTAATTCAACTGACAACAGTATATGTAAATCTTAGAAACACATATCATTTATCACAGGCTTAACTGTTCACTGGTTCAGGGGATGCTCAAAGTTGTATATGTGTCAATTGCATGCTTTGAGGTAGCAGCTATACTTAAAACTTTCATTTTAGCCTATTAACAGAATACTATTTAATTTTTTCTTTTATAGAACAAAAGACGAGCATATAATGCAGTAGGACCAAGACAACATTCAGACCTTAGTCACTTCAATAATACCAGTATGACTGCTAAATAATTTGAGCCCAGCAAGAGCCAAATTGTAATAAACTCTGTATTAACCATCATCCTTACAGGAACAATGTTGTAGTTAAGTGTCCCATTTTAAGTATCATTTAAAAGCTTAGCACTCCATCATTATCCAACTAGACTGACTTTGTTTCCACATTTTCAGTAGGATATTCACTTGTTTTACAAACTACATTTTTGATGTGAGAAACTTTAAAAAAAAAAATTAATTATGCCTCCCTTACAAAACAAGTTTCTCTGTAAGAGGCTATGAATCTTCAGCTTTGCTTAAGGAAAGCTGTCACCTTATGTAAACAATAGCATGCAACAGAAAAAATGGACTTGCAAGCAGAGAGCTTGTCCCACTTTCAAGCTGAACCCAAGAGAATGACATCCCTCCGCTTAAAAGGAAGTTGAGCAGATTACTACGCAATAGTTTTATTTACTCCAGATGGTATTCTCTTCCTTTTAAGTACTGTCTGTGTGCTGACCACACAAAGCTAGAGCCAGCAAAAAGATATTCTGTTCATACAATTTTATCAGTTTAAATGAGATTACACAATTGGGCACTGTATAATTATACTAACAAGGTGTTCCACCTGTACAAGCTGAACTGCAATTTAGTGTACACCTATACTGAAGTGGAGTTCGGTCAAATACTGTTATTCTGAAAGAACACCATTAACTTTCTTCCCCAAAACATTCCCATAACTTGTTGTTTCTCTACCACTAGCTACTTTCAGTGGTCTTACAAAATAGAAGATTCAAATGGTCAAGATTTAGGGACACACAGAGCCTTGACAAAGTTGGGATTAAATATATCATCGGAGCCCAGCAGGTTTTGGGTAATCTGAAGGAAGATCAGGAAAAAAAGCTGGATTTTTTTTTTTCTTTAAGAGTAGTCTATGTGACAAATACTGCTCTGAGTCTGCTGAAGTTCCCTATGCATGGATAGATATGAAGAAGCTGTAGTTGCTGATTTTAATAAAAATATAGATCAGTTCCCAGAATTCTGCTTACAAAGCCCCTTGAGACGCCACAGTGTAGCTATGGTGCACTTGCAAAGAAAACAGACTACATAGGAAGACAAAATATGTCAGTGATGGGAGACAAAGACATGAGGCAATGAGTGATTAGAATTCAGTGAAAGAGAAGCATCTCTCGAACTGCAATTTGAAGGTTCAAAATAATTCAAACCTTGATGCTGGTCACAAAATTAATCTTGCTGGTATGCTAGAGCAGCTAAAATGACTGCGTTTACAGAAAAATTTGTGAAGGCTGTACTTCCAGGTGGTTCTGCTACCCTGCAGCAAAGCAAGTTCCCTGAAGTAATACCATGACACATTGATAACATAACCTCATAGAGACCTCATAGCAGCCTTCCAGTATCTGAAGAGGAGCTATAGGGATGCTGGGGATGGACTCTTCATTAGGGACTGCAGTGATAGGACAAGGGGTAACGGGTTCAAACTTAAACAGGGGAAGTTTAGATTGGATATGAGGAAGGAATTCTTTACAGTAAGGGTGGTGAGGCACTGGAATGGGTTGCCAGGGAAGTTGTGAATGCTCCATTGCTGATGGTGTTCAAGGCCAGGCTGGCATAGCCTTGGGTGGCATGGTTTAGTGTGAGGTGTCCCTGCCCATGGCAGAAGGGTTGGAACTGGATAGTCTTCAGGTCCTTTCAAACCCTAACTATCCTATGATAACAAGATCTGTTGCTTGCCTTGCTTTCTTTACAGAAGCATAAGTAGTTTTGTCAGGAATCTTCTGACAGTGAATTTACACTTTGCTCTAATCTTTACACACTGTTTGCAAATAACAGGTTGCTAAATTTCATAAGACTTTAGGAAAATCCAGTGATACATATTTAACTTTTAACCCAGTATGAGTAATTGTCTGTAGAGGCTTTACAAATATAAGAGGAAAACACTTAGCCAAGTATTATGAATAACTGGAAGTCACAAACACAACCTTTCAAGTTTCAGCCAACAGTATCAGTTTTAGGTAACAAACAGCTTTAGCTTGCAAAGTAATTGAGCAAAAGCTACAGGAAAAATTCAGAAGTATTTTTAAAACCACTATTATTTACTAGCTAAAATGCTGTTGCTTCCTTTGCTTTTTCCCTTGCATTTGATCCTTGAAGCACCATAGCTAGCTCAAATTTCACCTTTTGAGACTAGTGCTTTTTCCAGGTTCATTTTTGAACTATGGGTTAATGAGCTTTCAGTGTAATCAATATAAACTCAGTTTTCTGGATTTAGCTTTAAAAACTTCTTCCAATCCATTATTCATACAAGTTAAACTAGAATTGTAATATGAATTCTTTACCATTTAAAGAATAGAGCTCTAAAGTCTTAAAATACATCCCTAAATTAAAAATAAATACATAAATAGAATGCTTTGATAAGTATAGGAACTTATTAAAGGTTCAATACAGGTTTAGAGGCTGCACTGCAGCCTTTCATCCAACCTTCTCACCCCCAGTTTAGGTCTTAAGGTTTCTCAAATCCCACTTTTGAAACCAAAGTAAAAGAGACTAGATTATTTGATACATTTCTGCTCAGATTTCTTCAACTCTCAGCTCCGAGTATCTCTCACGTTCATCTCACATTACAGTTGAGGATCTGAGAGATTACATATATCAGCAATCCTTACTTCTCTCTGAAGGATGCTACTACTGCCAGTTCTCAACCTGCAATATTGCAATGATTAAGGAAACACCTCTTGCTCTCCAAGATTAGGTGAAGCAAAGTCACCCTCTCACTAGCACTTACTTTCACAGCAGGATGTGCACTACCTAACAGCAGTCAGGGTTATACCACTCTGCTACCCTTGTAATGTATATGCACCGTTATAGAGAGGGTAAATACAGGTCCTGAAGTAACTTGGTCACTTTTCTCAAAGGAAGTGGTATAGATGAAGCAATTTTTGTGGGTCTTTCTTCAGAATGTAATCTAACTTCTCAGTCCCTTGACACAGATAAGCAGACTCCATATGAAGTCATCCACACCAACTTTGCTACTAACAATTTTTAGTTTCTTATTTTACAGAACAATAGAAACACATGAGACTTGAGAGGAAAAACTTACCTCTAATGCCAGCGCAGTCTTGTCATAAGCACAGGGTACTCTCTTTTGGATAGCTTTGGCATAGACTGGTCCATTCTGTGTTAATGGCAGGGGATTGATCACTGCTCCAGGTGTACTGGGTACTGATGGAAGGGGACTTGCGGTTTGAGGCTGAGCATAAGCATGGGCAGGTTCTGGAATACCGTAACTGTTGGAATTCCTGTTCCCATGCTTTGCATGAGAAGATCTGACTAGCTTTTCTACATAAGGAACAGGAATCATCCCAATCCGACCATCCTTGTTTCTGGCGCTCCACCACTGTTCTTCTGGCTTCTCTACAATTACCAATATCTCACCCTTTTTAAATGGAAGATCCTCAGCATCATTGCCAGGAAAGTCATAGAGAGTCCGAACATACTCCACATTTTCTTCTGCAGTGGACATAGCAGGGGCAGATCCAGATCCCATTGGTGGACTTGGATACCTAAGTTTAAAAAATGTTTGGTATAAGCAATAGCTATTGGTTTTTATTTCCAGTAACACAGCTAAGTACCAGTTTTACAGAAGGAACGCCAATGAGAGGAGATTACTTATTCAGCTTTGGAACAGAAGTATTGGCTTGGTAACACTGTGAGGCATTTAATGAGTAACTCATGCTCTCAAGTAATTACTTAAGTACCTGGTGAGCCAATAAAAAGCTATCACGGCTGCAGAAAACAGGGAGAAAGAATTAAAAATCTTTATCATTGTGTTTTGTATTGCTGTGAGGATCTTGGGGCAAAGTAAAATCTATAGCTTAAGTTGTAAGAGTCATGATGCATAAAACGAAGTTAAAATTAGTTAGGTGACTTGGGGTGGAAGTGCTTTTAGAGAGCTAAATAATCCTCTTCAGTTTATCATATCAGCATTTTTAACTTCAACATCTATTTCTAAAGAATTTGGTGACTTCAAATGATAGACTTGAGGGAACACAGCAGGAAAGAGAACAAAAGTAAGAGGAGGGTTTTCTAACTCAAATTTAGGAGTCCAATGTTGTCTTCCTAATTGGTAGTACAGTATTTTTCTAACTAAATCTTTCTACTTACATGCAGAATTTTGGGGACAGTCAGTGAAATTTATATTAAAAACTCCTTTCTTTAAGAAAGGAGATAGGCAGATCCTGTGCTTTTCGGAGACACCTTCTCCTTCTTTTCTGGAAAGTAACATGGAATCAAGCTCCCTAGTCTTATTTTAACAATTTTAACTCTCAAAGTGTTGTTACAATACAGCAGAAAAATTATTAGTTTCAAAGTACTGATCTTTTCTGCATATTTAAAGAGCTAATAACCTGAAAGTGGTATCTTCATAAAAAAAAAGAGTATGAAATACTTGCATCCACTGGTAAGAATGGCGTAAGAAATGAAAAAGCTAACCATACAGAAATAGTCTTTTGCCATCTTAACTATAATATTGCTTTTAATTTACATCACTGCTTAATACTATGCTCATCATCTGTCCAGTGCAGTAATTTTGTTGTCTGTGATAATGTGTAAGATTGTTCATCAAGTGAGACTATTTTCTCTGCAATTTTCATCATAGATTATATATATTTTATTCAAAACAGCTGTCAGAAATCTTAACATATATAGGCCATTATAGATACTTATTACTTAAGCTACAATAGCAAGGATACATTCCATTAGACTACTTCAATTCTCTTCTGCTATTTGCAAAGTAAGATGGAAATCAAATCCCTGTGTGTTTTGCAAGATATGCCGGAAGCCCTGAACAAAAATATATGCTTCTTTCAAACACCCTGTTGCAGCCAAAGCCAGGAGAGGGAACCCTTCAGAGAGCAGTCACTGTAAGGGAACTCGGGAACATCTGCAATGATGGTCAGAGCTTGCTATTGACACAAAACAAACAGAAAGCTTAAACGAGTTTTCAACTGTTTACAAGTTTAAAATGTCATCTCTGAGAGCTAAACATGTTGCATGGCTATATACAACAAACTACTTAAACCTACCATGAAAACCACTCTTCATACTGTATTTTATGGAATCAAAAAGAATCAACTTAATTCAAAAGCATAAGGCACCTGAGCATTATGTTACCCTGAAAATGCCAGAGAAATAAGAATTGGCAATAAGAGCTCTGAAGCACATACCTGGCCACCCCTATTCTAAACCTAGTCCACTAGCTAAAAATAAGTAAATCAAGAAATGCTATCTGTCATCCTCCCTCTTGCAACAGGAAGCCTCCTTCAAACAAAATTTCAAACCATCAACCATGTCACTGATTTTTCTAAAAGAATTTAGAACAGAAATCATGCTAAGGAAAACCACCAA
The DNA here is from genome assembly GCA_025447955.1 of Psilopsiagon aurifrons. Classification (NCBI taxonomy): domain Eukaryota; kingdom Metazoa; phylum Chordata; class Aves; order Psittaciformes; family Psittacidae; genus Psilopsiagon; species Psilopsiagon aurifrons. Next base: position 30,070 of record JAOEHY010031176.1, on the reverse strand, counting down.
GTCAATCCCATTTCTTGCTTTACAATAAAGCTCATCAGCTCACAGCAGGCGAGGTCCCATCTGTCTCTGTATGCTGAGAGAACAATACGCAATCAAAACCCTGAAAATAAGGTGGTACTAAAATGTTCACAAAATGTTTCACACCAGACCCCTAACAAATACCAAGTGAGCAAGTGGAATCAGCAAAGTTTAATTATTTTGAGAAAGTCAAGTCAGTCATTGCCATAAATGATTAAGAACAAATTCTGGAGCCAAAAAAGACACACCAGGTTAAGGAAAACCAATGTAAGCATAAAGAATGCTTTAGTGTAGATTCTTTTTCCTCCCAACTATCCACAAGTTTAAGCTTGCACATAACACTGGGCAGCTCCATTAAGCATTCCTGCAATGGTGAAAAGTATTTTCTTTTTCCCTTCACCCTACCCATCTCTCTAGCCTCAGCAGCCACTACCTAGAAAACTTCTCAGCAACTTTAAGCGTTCCTGATGCTAGTGCTTCCTGTCACATCCCTTCCATCACCTCACAGCTTTGCAGAAGATTTTCTTTTGACCACTTGACAAGCTACTGATTGTCATTACGAACTGGGCTATTCCAAAGTTAAATAGTGACTATAAGCCTCAAAGTT
>JAOEHY010031176.1:4966-29436 GCA_025447955.1 Psilopsiagon aurifrons | reverse complement strand
CCCCAAGAACCTGCTAATCCACAAGCCAGTTATATTTTAAACTGCAGAATTTAGAAGCAGACCAATCTGAATTGCCTTGTCTAATGCACTGCTGCCTTTCAGGCTTTAATTTAACTTATTTCTAACCAGGAAGCCTAAAAGCTTTGAAATAAGATATTGGGAAAGGCTTTATTAACTAAAATCAAGGAATACATTCTAGAGTTGTTGATAAGCAGTTTACTGATGCAAATTGCAGGTATGTCCCATCTGGGAACAAGACAAAGAATGAGATCATAGCCAAGTCACATTTTCCCATCCTACTACAATAACATTTCTCAATGTAGTGCACAGAGTGAGTATGCAGATACAGATGAACAGCGCTGCAACCGAACTTTGAGAAATAATGGTTTACATTTTTTGGGGGTGCAAATGCCACTCCCAGTTTGGGAAATTCTGTCCTAGAATATATCAATGCTGACTTAACAGTGTGAAGCAGTCTAATCACATAAAGGCCTGTTATATTGTAATCAGTGTGATGTAGAGACAGACAGCAACTTAAGCTCAGAGGCTGTACTTCAGTCACTGAGACTTGTGAACCAGCTTCTCAGCCATCATAGGAACAGGACAATACCAGAAGAAAGCGTTGACACAATACACGACCACACCCTCTTGCAAGGCAATTACAGCCAGTGGTAGAGATGGATGCACATGGTACCTTTCCATATGCCTACACGCATGGTAAGTGTATTATGTGTATATAATGCCAGTGCTTTATACGGATGATGTGACCGAAACAGCAATGTTATAATGGTCACCAAGATCCGGAGTGCTAAGAAGGACCACTTAGAAACAGCTTCAAACAAGGGCCACGAACAAACGGTTTCCCTAGTATACATAGCATGGCCCTACATTCACTGCTATATTAGGCTGGACTCAGACAGCCCCCTCCTTGTATCCCCTCGTTGAAGATGGCAGGGGGTGGGGCGAAGCGGGGATGGCACTCACCTGGGCGCAGGCTCGATGAGGGTGGTGGTGTCCAGGTAGTGGATCTTGTAGAACTCCAGCAGGGCGGGCAGGTGCTCAAACTCCTGGTCGCCGATCTTAAAGCGGCGGTTAGGCAAGGAGTTAATGATGTAGTGGGAAACCCGGGAGTTCTCGGACACCGAGAGCACATAGTCCCCCGGGCAGGTGGACGAGTCCCGCACCAGGAACATGCCGTGCCGCTGCCCCTGCAACCGCGTCTGCGCCTCCGCCCGAGACACCGGGCCCACGTACCAGCTGGAGCGGTCCGACGAATCGAAACGAGCGGCAGAGGACATGGCTCCGGGCGGGGAAGGGACGGGGGGAAGGAAGGTGAAGAGCCCGAGGGCACAAGCGGAGGAAGAGATCCGGAGAAGGGAAGGCCTGGACAAGGAGGCCTGAAAGGCGGAGCGGGCTGGGGGCTAAGAGGAAGTGGCTAATGCCCAGCCCAGAAGATAGGAAGCCCAAGGAAAGGGGGATAAGAGAGAAGGAAGCCCCGTGCTTCTGGAGGCGAAGGACCGAGTTGCGGCTGGGGTGGGGCTGGCCAGACGCGGCGGTCAGGGCCCCCGAGTCTCCCTCAGCGGCGGGGTGTGCAGGGCATCCTTCCCGCCTCTCCCTCAGGCCTGCGGCGGGCCCGGCTGGGCGGGTGGCGAGAATCAGCGGCGGCTGACAGGCACAGGCAGCCCGCGAAGGTGTCGAGAGTACCCCGCTACGGTGCCTCAGCGCCACAGCCGGGCCGGAGCACCGCGCTCCCGGACTCAGCTCTCGGCGCGCTCCCCTCCCCGAGCCCAGCACCAAAATGGCGGCGGCGCCGGGCGGCCGGAGCGCTCCGCAGACACCGCCCCGCGCAGGCGCGCTGCGGATCCAGCGGCGGGGAGGGGGAAACGGCGCTGGGCCGCGCTGAGGAAGGAGGCGGTGGCGGCGGCGGGGGGGGATCCGCGGCCGGAGGGCGGTGGTGGGCGACGGACGGATGGATGGATGGATGGATGGATGGATGGATGGATGGCTCTGCTTGCGCTGTGTCTCCGGGCCGCAGTCATTCAGACTCCCCCGGCTCGCAGGGGCAGCGCAGGTGAATGAATGCGCACGGCCCCGGTGGCGTGAGTGGGGACCCTGTCGCCTTCTGTAGCCCCTCCGGGAGCAGGGCCGCTGCCGTGCTGCTGGCACGCGTTACCTCAGGTCGCCCCCGAAGGCTCTGCCCGGTCCTTGAGGGGACCTGCAGCGTACCTTCTCCGTCTTCTCTCCTGTCCCTCAGCACATCGGTGGTGCCGAGCCTCCGGCTCTGCCCGCGGTTCACCATGGCGCCCCGGGGCATGCCGTGTTTCCCTGCCCTCCGGGAGTCCCTCATCCTGCCTCGGGCCGCCCTCCTCTCCGCAATTAGAGCAGTGTGATGCCCCGCAGCAGGCAGCCTGACCGCAGGCAAGAGAGCACCTTCTCTGGTTTTGTTAGGTTTATTAGTTGATTATTTTTTTCTTAAGGAACAAATTGGACCACTGTGATAATCTCTGTTCTCGAGATAACTGCCTACATGCTCTAACAGAGAGTTTCCTGTCTTTTCATAGCCTTGTTCCCAGATAAGGGTGTCAAAGCAAGCCCTGTCTGTCTCGGGGCACAGGCGGGAGGGAAGATGGTTTGGCAGGCGCTGAAGAGGAAGGAAGCCCCGGAAAGGAGTCAGTAGGCCTGGCGGGCAGTGGCTGGGCAAGCGCTCGGCACGTGGTGCAGCATGAGCTGTTTGAATGTTAGAGGGATGTTGGCATGCAGTGACCTCAGACAAGCAGCGAGCCTTTGTGTGGTTGGACTTGAGTTTGGGAGCCGTAAGCACGTCCAGCTGCAATAGGCACGGGCACAACAAAATAGCTGCTGATTCCCTGAACAGGCTAGAAGCCTTTGGAAATAACGTGCTTTTAGCTCAGTCTCATGACTTTGCTTAATTGGTGCTTTTAATTTGTCTTTTCATTTTGCTTCAGGGCTGGCAATGTGAAATGAACCAGCACTTGAAAGCAAAAAAAACCATTTAAAATGGAGAAATAGATTTAATATTACTGTCTTGAAGTGCCAGACTGGACTGTTGTGCAGTCTTATTCCAGCTTTCCCGTCTTTCTTTCATGCACTGCCTTTTCCAAAAGCTCAATCACAACATGTTTTTTCTATGTTCTTCCTGCATTGGTAACGAGTGCCAACTGAAGTATTTGGACCGGAACATATGGGCTCTGTCTCTGTAGACTTTTAGCAGAGTTCAGTCCAAAATGGAAGATTCATAAGTGTCCTTGTTATGTTTTAGACAAAATCATCTCAGATAGGCTCATAACATCACTGACATGAAAGGATCTTAAAGTTGGCCCTGAATACATGTGCAGGTATCACTTTACCAGCTGCTGAAATACAGCCATCTCCTGGGTGGAAAACAACAGCTGTTTGGTAATGCACAGCAAGACTGGCAAAACAGTGGACTCAGAGATGAATAATATCAGCTGAAGACTCACATCCATGTGAAAATGTTTCATACATTGCAAGGGAGGCTTACTTTGTAGCTATCCATTCCAACTAGCTGAGGTGCTTGTATCTGCCACTGAGAGTTTTAAACAAATGTAGATAGGCTACAATAGATTATGAAGGTTATTACATTTTCTTCTGTCATTTGTACAGGTTTGGATTGTTTTCCGTTTTGCCATGGCCAAAATACAGATTTAAAGATGCTACTTGGACTTGCAATAAAGTGCTAAATAATGTTTAAAAATTATTACAAAAGACACAAGTTAGCAGCAGTTAGTAACATGTAGCATGTAAGAACGAAATAAAAGTTCCTATTGCTGCATTTGATTGAATTAAATTTTGTTGCCTTCATTTTGTATGCATAATGCTAAAACCTCAAGAAAGTTGAAGCATGTCAGGAATAAAAAGTATTTAATTACCAGATTTTGTGCAGTAGTATATGGAGCTGGACTGATGCTGGAGAACCAGCACATCTACCTTTTTATCCAGAATGGCTTTTAAGGCACAGGGAGCTTTTCATTTTGGAAGGAGCTGCCACAATTAGCTGTTCTGAACTTGTATTTACACAGGTTGTGTGCATCCTCCAGTAATTCCCTCCTCAGTTTCAATAACTGTGGTTGAACTAGGCCAGATCTTCTAAGTAGAAGATCCCATATTCTACTTGGATTATGAGGAAAAAGTGGCTTGTTCAAGGTCATTAATGTTATCTGGTAAGACTGGTCTTGAATTTCATAGACTACAAATCATCTCGGGTGCATTACATCCCTACAACTGCATTTGGTTTAGGAAGAATGGATAAATGTATGACACCACATAATCTTTTTATGAAGTATATTTCTGCTCTTTTTCTTACCTGTTGGCAGCTTCCCCCCTCAGCATGACCAAATAGTCGTGTCACAGCTGAGGAGGTGGGAGTTCTTAAAATGCATCAGCTGCCAATGAAATGAAAACTCGCTTGGCAGAATATTCCCTGGAGAAGGTGCTGTCCGTCTTTCGCTGTGCCCAGCTGCTCCTTCTTCCTTTCACCAGAAGCTTCTGACCCCATCAGCTGGGCCAAATGCCAAATAAATTGTACATGTGGCTGGCCCCGAAGTAAGAAGTATATTTCTGTCAAGGGTATAAAAGGAGAATCCTTATTTCTTTCAAATCAAGTATGGTGTGTGCTTTCAATGCAAAATTAACAACTCTAATTTAAACCATGAGGAAATGGGAAAGGATATGTTGGATTCGGAGGTAGACATCTGGAGAAGAAATACAGTAGTGGCAGCATTTATGAAACAAAAACTGAAGCAATCACAATCACTTCTCCAAATGGGGAAGCCTGAAAATACTTCAGGATGCAAGTCCACTAATTACACATCTAACAAATATGCCTATACAGCTTTACCTCTGAGCTGGCAGGAAACAGGAAAATACATCTTCAAGAAACCTGAACTTCCTAAACTATCAGTAGTGTAAGTGCTAGTATTTTGATCACTTAGTTCTGGAAGAGTTGTTCGGCTATTCTCTTACAGACCAGAAAGAACTTGAAGCTTTTTTAGTTCATTGTCCATATGTCTGCAATATCTTCTGCTATACTGTCTCTGAGGACTCCCTGTAAAGCGAATGCTTTTCACTGTAGGATACAAGACTGCCATATTCAGGAGATCAGAGGGTTTATAAATAAAAAAATGTGGTATCAGCCTAAAATCCGTATCTGTTTTGCTTGACATAATGCAAAGTTTAAGTGGGCTCTTGAAGGCTGAGTTCTTGAAGCATCATTCTTTATAGGAAAACTGGTCAATGTGAGTTAGAGCTCTGTATCAATCTATAATCTCTCCTGCAGTTTCTTTATATAGGTAACTGAAGTAAACAGGAATGATGTGCTTTATATCTGCCAAATTAGATAACATTTGCAATCTTAAAGCAAGGCAATTTTATTGTTGTTTAGCCTATGTATTAGTTTGAAGAGGTACATGGTAGACTAAAATGAGCTACTGCTAAATAATTAGGATGGTTTGATCTAAACTAAAGTCTGTGGGTTTTTTTACCTGAACAAAATACATGCGAGTAAGATAGTTCGTACCATAACTTTCAGCAGTCTCATTACGCTCAGGTGGAAAGAATTTTTTGGGGTGAAAGCAACAGAAGTTTTGTTTTTATTAAATCAAAATATGAAATACCTGCCCTTAGCTTATGTTCATGTCACTTCAGGGATATTATACCAGTAGCTAAAAAGTCCCCTAAAACCAAACCAAACAAAACCCAGAAAGAAATAATCCATCACTCCTCTCTAAGGTAGATAATCCACTTTAAGGAAAAGTAATTTCCTTGTAACTGCATTCTAAGCCTTACATTGATTTGCTTTGCACAGCATCCAACTGCAACACTTAGTAAATAATGCGATCATAAAACTGCATATACTGTTAACTGGAAAATCACCTGACTAAAAACAGTACTCAAACACAGAAGGAGTGATAGAGTAAAAGCTTGGGAAAAAAAAAATCCAACCAAACATGAGTTTTCTTAAGATGTTTCTTTAGCTTTATAATTACTCATGGATGTCTTACATTATCCTATGTAATCTAAGAATGAGCCTGCTTGGTTATTTGTAATAGTAAGTAATACTCTCTATATATTGGTAGTATACATAGGAAAAAAAGCCAGGCAAAGAATGACTACTTTATTATCATGAAAGAGGCTAAATAATATTTTCACTTGTATAACACAGGGTGTCACTGGTCTGTTGAGCTTGTGCTAGTTAAAACTGAAACTGCAAGCATCAGACTTGAGTTAGATGTCTGGGTTTAGTTAGAACAGCTGTGTCTGGAGTATGACCTGGAGCACTACAAGTCTTGAATCACTTCTTGTTTGCAAACGAAACAATCGCCACTGCAACACTTGCAGTCTGGAAGGAGTGGTTCTAGTGATGTCCAGGTCAGAGAAATCTGTCCTTATATCTGAGGACTACATGAAATTCCCACAGATTAAAAATAACTCTATTTGCAAATTAGGAATACTGGTCAGTCTCCAGTATTGCAGTGTAGTAAAGTCTATTTCCAGACTCCATCTGAAGTTCAGAGTTCATTGTCAAAAAATATTTTCTGAAGCAGCTCATCATCAGGGCTTCCTGCAGTTACCAGGTCTTGCGGTTTATTGCCAACTGGCAAAGGTTCAGAGGTTGAGATGAAAACTGGCAGTGTTGGAGAAAAAGATCTGACAAATGGCCCTCTTTTAATAAGCTGCTGAGCTTACTAAAAGAGGTGTACAAATACTCTTGAATCTTTTACAGAAGCCCAGTCTACTAAGGTACAGTCATCTAGGTCCATTTTGAAATCATCTTTGTTTCCCTAAGCAAAATATCCCCAAGTAATGGTGATATCTTCAATTTCTCCGAAGTAGCAGGTCAATGTGCAATATTTGTCATGATGTAATGATACTTCACTAGTTCCATATCATGTCACTGTTTTTGCCTTTCTTCTGCAACCCCATTATGGCTACAAGATTTAAAAGCTTCTGTTAAGTCTGTCATGATTTTCTGGTGGCATGGGTTACTTATCGCCTCTCTAAGAGTGAGGATCCTGTACTATTCAGGTATCACACTGGTTCAGCCTTTCAGTCAGCTTCTAAACTAACGGTAAGCAAAACGGTAGTCAGAAGCCAATTATTTTAAGGCCTCACGAAGGAAAGATTAGCATGCCTTATCTTTCTGAGCTGAAGTAATTCTGTAGTGTGTTCCTGGCGTTAGTCAACTACTGCAGGGTCCTGGACCAGTGTAATCTTCAATACCTCTAGTTATCTTACTAGTTTTGTTTTTTTTTCTACTGTGGTAAAGAAATCTCTACTCTCTTCTAAAGCATATACTAAAAGAGTGAAAAAAAATGCCATCTCCTAAGCTGGTGTAACTTCACTGATTCTAATATAGTACTACAGGATTTAATTTAAGATCAGTACCTTTCAGCCTCCACATCAGTCAATAAAACTGAGACAGTAGTTAAAAAAGTTCTGACAAGGATTTATTAATTTATGCTTGTGAACAAATGTGTCTGACAGTTGAGATTGCCATAGTTTGTACAGAGAGAGTTCCACTGTGTTGACAGCACTTGCAGTATAGAAGTTCAGGAGTGGGTGTCAGTTCACAGACTTTACCCCAGTTACAAAGATGGCTGCATGCCCAGATGAGATGAAGGTTCAGACTTTCTTGCTACTGTTCCCATTTCTGTATGTTCAGTCTTGCTGAAAAACCAATCAAGCTGTCTGACACCTGGCACAGGAGGGAGACGCCAAGTGTTACCTTCCTCTGTTAAGATGGTTAGGAAGTTTTATTACTAAAAAGAATAGGGAAAAAAACACCCCAACTCTCAAAAAGCTATTTCAAGCTAAAAGCTGGAAGGACAGAAGCTAGCCAGGCCGAGCCTTCTGTGCCTTTTTTATTGTCCATGCTGAAGACTGAGAAAAGTATCCTTCAAAGCAAAAGAACCTCTATATTTTAACTGGGAAAACAGCAGTTCTGTGGTTACTTTAAAAATGCTGCTTTCTGGCAGGTGGGCAGGTACTGACTGTAAGCGGCATTTTGTGCAGAACACTTGCAGATGGGCAGATATTGACTGTGAATGGCATTTGTGCAGAACACTTATTTTCCAAACCTTTAAATACTGATTTATGTATATAAGAAAGACATATAAAATCTCTTAAGTATTTTCTTCAGCCTTAGGTTCCTCATTCACTGGCAAAAAAATAAATATTAAAGTTTTCTAATCTTCACTTGAATTATCAAATTCCTCCCAGTCTGACACGCTCATAACTTCTGACGGAAAGTCAAGGTGATACTTCATGCGGTCTGCATGCCATTCTGAGAACCATTTCTCTGTTTCCATTAAAATAGCCCTTGGCAAAGTGAGGACACAGGCAGCCATCCCAGAAATATCATCCTCCAACTGGGGTCCTTCCTCCCAGCAGTCTCTCTCTGCATCGTAAATGTGGACATAGTCCATGCGGATTCCTCTGTTGTGGGATCTGCCTCCCAAGACATAGATCCTGTTGTCTAAGACTGCAATACCTGGCTCTCCATGTCCTGCAGGAAGTGGACATACATTTGTCCACTGATCAGTGCTTGGCCTATAGCAGGCTACCTGTAAGAAAACCCGAAGAGATTAGCCAAAATTGGACTTTTATCTTAGTGACAGAGGCTGGCCATATGACAAGCTATTTAGGTAGCCATGCAGTAACATCAGTCTTTTGACAGGGTGTTGATAATACAGAGAGCCTATCACTACGTAGTAGAAGTACAGGACTCAGCAGAAAACTGTGCATAGTTGCATAGAGCTTTGAATCGCAAATTCTGACCCTGCTACTGGAGTGAAAGCTGTATGTTCTTCAAAAACTGTATACAAAAATGAAAGAGATGGGGACACGCGCTAATACAAGCTCAGAAATAATGTACCTGTTTGCACTAGGAACATACAATTATGCCAAATCTGCTAAACTGTCTCTGCAACGTATTTTGGAAAGTTTTAGGTTTCATTGGGTAACTCTTGGCTAACTGCTTTTGTTTGTAAGCACCTTTTTATCACTCATATGCTTTTCAGGTATCTGTATTTCTGTCATCTTCATTGGCTTTGTTCTTACAGTTAATTTTTGTGTTTTCTTTATGTCTCTAGCAATTCTAGAAGCTAGAATAAGTCTCAAGAATTCTCTTCAGCCATCACTTATCATCAGGTACTGTCCATTTGATTGCATTATACAATTGCCATCCAACATATCCTTAACAATTCTGTCCTGCAATTACATATTGGTAATTCAAAGGTCCCCGACTTAGGAAAAAAAACATGTGAGAAGACAATGTAAAGTAAATTTAGGTGATGTGCTGCTTACTGGGTATGTGCATGTCATTGAATGTTATCCATCAAAGATGTTTTAAAATTGGTAAGAATATCAAGTGCTACAACTTCAATGATTTCTGAGATAGACAGTGCATTCAGGACAGCAGTAAATAAATCACTGCAAGCTCTGCAGTTGAGTGGGGTGAGCTGGTGTAGTAGCTGTTGCTGGGCAGACAGTTACTTAGAGAAAAACATTACAACAGAGTGCAATCACCCACAAGAAATTGCTTCTTCCAGGGAAGGCACAGGTATGACATGCTCCTACCTGTTGAACATCCCTTCTGTAGCCAGAATCATTGTTGCTTCCTCCAATTACGTAGAGCTTTCCTAAGAGTGCAGCCATCCCGTGCCAAGCACGTCTCACTGGACCATCTGCTAAAACGTCCCAGCGGTCAGTCTTTGGGTCATAACATTGTAGCTCCTTCAGATAGTCTTCTCCTCTCCTCCCACAAGTAATATACATCTTTCCATCCAGTGCTGCTCCAGCATGTGCATATACCTGTCTCACCACATGGGAAAGTAAGAGGCTGAGCTCTGGTTTTATGTATTTCTCCCAGTTTCAAAGTACAGAGTAGACATTAAGGGAGTAACATTTTTTATGAGTTATGCAGATATCAACATCTGGAAGGATTTTTTATAGAAAATCCGTTTCTAGGTGATTATGCTGTTAGTGTAAATTTCTGCATGAAATACACTAGAACATCTAAAGCTTCCAGAACTGCAGTGGGGTCTCATTTTTTTTACTCCTTGATTAGAAGATCAGTCATACCATTACTTTTCTCTGTAGTCCACTTGGAAGTCTTTTTGTGGAATTTTTCTTACACAAGCAGCGTTATCAGGAATACAAGATATCCTACTCAGCAGCACTCAATTGGATCTTAAGGCTTTTATGTCCTCAGCACTGATGCATAGTTTCTTGAAAGATTGCTCAGGATTTTCATTTTCTTCCCTAACCAAGTTTCATCAAGCAGTTATTTTTTGTTTGGTATTATTTATTTATTTATTTATTATTTGCTGTATTCATCTTTGCAACACTTTTAACATGGAAATGGAAAGTTTTGCCTTTTTTAGCATTATTAAAGCTCAAAACAAACTCTTGCACTCATAACTCCAATTCCCATGTCACTACACCATTTCCTGGTTTCTGGGGTCATGACTGCTACTTGGGCAATAGCTGTTCTTGAAGAATAAAGGGTACTGATGACAAAAGAGACCTATTCCCTCATGTACACCAAACGAGTAATTTGAAATTATGTTTAGCTGGCTTAGATGTGATTCTGCACCACATAAGCTATTGTCATCAAAACTTGTTACCCCATCTCAGTTTTGTGTCCAGGCACTAACTAGTCTGTAGAAACAGATCTACCCTTTTACTGGGCAGTATCTTCTCTGATCAGGAGTAAAGCATGTTGTCAGGACTGTGATCAGAAGCTTGTACTACTGTGTCTCATAATTTACCTGCCCAGGAGGAATAGGAACTTCCTGTTCCCAGAGGCTATGTGTTCAATTTTAAATAGTTTTAAGTATTGACACAATGAAGGTGCAGGGGAAAACAACATGAAAACAGGAAAAAAAAAAGGCATTTAGCCTCAAAATATTATTTACATAAATTATTACTCTCCTTTCTTGATAGTCATTAATCCCATATACAGAGGCTACTGTTTCCCATCTGAATATCAGCAGATTCAAAGCTACACATGAGAAAAGCATCTAAAAAGATTAAATCAGGAACTGAGGAACTATAGTAGTGTGTGTGGCTAATGCACTACTTACCTCCTTCTTCAGAGGTGTCACATATTCCCAAGTGTTGCTTTTAGGGTCATACCTCTCCACTTCCCTCAGGTCTTCATGGTAATCTCTGCCTGCGACAGCATAGATATAGTTGTCCACAACACAGACACTGAGGTCAGCATGCTCTTGCTGTAGGGACTGGATCTGGAACCAGTTGTTGTGTCGAGGGTCATACCTTGTAAAAGAATGGGATCAAAGAAAGTTATTCATATAGCCACAGAATCATTGCTGGAATACCAGACAGCAGCACAGATGTAGGTTACTGTACTGTCTTTGGCTGAAATTGAGCTCAGCTGTAAGTAGAGTGAAATTTGGCCTTGTCAGCATTTTATTATTAGCAAAGTTGTTTTATTCTGGTTTTAGAAGATGTATTTTAGCTGACATAATCATGCTATAAAAGCCTAGGGTTTCCATTACCTTATATACTGCTGTCAGTAAAACTAGTAAACATGACCACAGTATAAAGACAAAAGGGTTTTTATCTGGTTTTGTGATGTAATGAGCATGAAGGTCCTTCCTCCTGCTCCTTTCTCCTTTTCCTGGCACAAAATAATATAAGAGGACCCTGGAATGCCACTATTGTGCACACAAATTCTTGAAAATCAACCAGTAATAGCATTTTCTTTAAAAATCCTTTTCAGTAACTAAATCCCTTTGTATTGGTACCAAAACTAGACACAAAGTACTTCTAGAAAATCATAGTTCAAGAGCATTTAGACAATCTAGGATTCTAGCTTCATTACTGTTTTCAGTACCTTTAATACTTCCCCCCTCCAACGAGACAGAAAGTAGAACATGTAATACTCTTGAATGAGTACTGTTTCTACCCTGTCAGGCTTGGCTTTGTCCCGTAAGCTCTGCTGGAAGCTTCCTACTACTATCAGGTGCATTTCTTTATTTCTTGTGTTTTCCTTCAGTGAGGCCCCTGCTCAGTTCCTAATCTTCCATCTAGCAAGCACATAGACCATGCTATCTTATTGACACTGAGATGGGCAACAGGGTGGTAACAAAAATAATAGCAGTACTGTCCTCATCTTACCTCCAACACCTTGACTCTGCTCGAAAGCCACTTACATTGTTGTCTCCACCAATTAAATATACAAAATTATTGAGAACAGCAATCCCTTGGTTCGACATTCTGGGAGCTAGCGCAGCTGTGAAGTGTCTCCACTCTCCCAGCAAGGGGTTCAGATACTTGACCTGATCACTGAGGACAATGGATGGAGTAGAATGCATCCCTCCAAATCCTACTACACACTGGAACTCTGATCTCAGCTGTGTCTGGGAGCTCTGAAGCATTGGTTGAAGACATTCATTCTTGTGGTACATTAATGCATCTGCGACTGTATCTTTTAAAGGACATGGGCTTAATTTGTCATGAAGCGTTTGCAGGATCTGAGGTTCCATCAGAGGAAAACGAACGGTCTCAAGTAGCTTAAGGGGCTCCATCAGGGAGACCTGATCTGTCTGCAGTTGCTCAGGCGAATAATGATAAAAAAGTGCCCCATCATAAACTTCAAACTCATAGTTAACCTCCAAACGATTGCTGCTGAGAAGGGAATAGACCTTCTGCAAAGGTAGCTGTCGGTATACTTGTGTCCTTGAGAAAGACGCAAAGTTCTTCAGAATGTAGGAGTCCAGCTGATCACTCAAATGTTTCAAGTCGTAATGGTCAGCTAGTCTGTATACATCAAGTATGTTCTCTTCGTCTACCCAGGACATGAGAAAATCACAGCAGAACTTAATGACTTCTGGAATCTGCAAGAGAGAGATACTTTTCATTTCAGACACCTCTTACTTCACACTCAAGAGACAGGTGATAGAAGCTGGGATGACTGACTAAGAAAGCTGTCCACAAGATGACTGCTCTCCTCAGAGTCTGATCACCATGCTCACTTGCGCTCAATTCACCTTTCTCCAGAGCAAAAGAACTCAACATGGGTAGGTAGATGAATACAGTATAGATCTTCTAGCCACCTTGTACTGCACATCTATGAGTTTGGCTTCATGTGCAGCAGCAGCAATGTTTTTTCCAAGAAGACACACAGGACACTTGACAGCCAGGCTGTCTGGTTTGTTAGCATGGCACCAAGCTGTAGCTGCCTGGGAGGAGGTGATGAAAGCCAGGTTTATAGTCACTTTGTAATTGTTCTTTCAGAATACTATAGATAGACATACTGTATCAAAGACTGCATCTTTAACAAATATATGTGCATCACTCGAGCACAGGAAGCCATTTGAAAGGAAAATGAGTATCTTATGAATACAATTTGAAGTTGTATCTGGCAGCAGCAACTGGTGGCAAACAAAGAACTAACCACTGTCCAAGAGCCCCTCTGTTACAGAGTGGTGCTGAGTCTGTAGAAACCAACCAAAGCAAGAACTCAGAAAGTTTTAGGTTTAGTACCAAAGCCCTGTGCAGCAGTTAGCTGTAGGGGAAATTAGAGAAAAAAAATCATCTTAAAGGCACACTGAATTCTGCACTTAATGCAGAAACGATAGTGGCAGGATTTCCTGTAGTGATGGGGTCAGGGGAGGTTATGTGCCTATCCACTCAATCTGGGGAAGGTCCTGAGCAGCACGGCAGTTTCAGAGCAGCAAGCCCTGTCCTTTACCATAGGCCAGAAGTATTCTATTTCATAAGCAGATCAGTGGAAGTGAGTGCTATATAAAATAGTCCTCTAGATGAAATGGTAAATGTTAATCAGTAATAAAACCACTGACACAAATTAGATGTGCAACTACTCATTAATTGTTCCTACCCTTCCATAGTTCCACTGGAAAAAGCATCTCAAGGAAATTCTTCTAATCAGTATTATTCACCTTCTAACCCTCCATTTAACCAGATATCCAGGTTTTCTGTTTCTTTTATTGTTGCTTTTGGGTTTTGCTTCTTTTTTGTCATATCTCCCAGCACCTCACCTGAAGCTGACAGGCTGCAGCTAAGGTTTCCTGTACACTGTTCACACTGAGTTCCAACTCAGAAGTGTAAATGAAGTTCAAGATTTTGCACATCGCATTGTAGGAGATACCATGAATATGAACTTCTTCTTGTTCCATCTCTCTTAGTCCTCCTGCAAACATTCCTCTGTAAAAAAGACAATGGCAAATGCTATGGCAGATTTGCATTGAGGCTATTTTCAGTTTGCTCATCTTATGTTGTCCTGGGAACATAAAAAATATTCCAAAAGAGAAAAGCCTAAGCAGACACTTTTATGGGATTACCTCTTCTCTAAGCCAGTGATATAGAGTACAGGCCTTTGGGACCTAAGAAAGTAACACTCTTCGTTCTGCAGGAAAGCAGTTAAGGGCCATCTGAAAGGTAAGATTCACAGCTGAAGACTTAAATACAGGATAGTCAGTGGGCAGAGGCAGATACTCTGGGTGTTGGAGAAGAGAAAAAACAGAAGAACTTGGACTGTAGGAATTTTTGTTATGCTGGAGCAGTTCTTCCTCCAGTTAAAAGTTTGTCTGGCTTGCATTGGGATTTATTTGTTTGGTCTCTGAAAATAAAGTCACTTCAAGAAACTGCTAGTCAAGTTGACAAGGGGACTGCCTGGTTTAATGGAGAGTGAGTCACACTATAGGCATGTAAGAGTGACCCACTTCCAGTGACTTTTTGTGTATTATGAAATGATCACCACAATGTGCAAAGTCTTACAATGCTAAGGATATATTAAAAGCCACCCAGAGTGCGTTTATGCAGAAGACATCTGTTCATATCTGTTCTTTTAATACCTCAAAGTACCACAGGCAGTGAATTTAGTGGAGGTAAGCTCAGTGTGCAGGAACGAGAGTTTTATGTCTGTAGAGAAATAACACAGAGATGAATAAGGCCACACTTAGTATCTTGAAACACATTCAGCTCCATCTTATGAGTCCAATTTTACATCCAGAAACAGCATGCCAAGATCGAAGATTTGGATGCTGCAGGTTTGAGTAACATTCAGACACATGCTTGTTACTGCCATACTGAAGTGTACCTGAAATAGTCACAGGACGCAGCTAGAAGTATGCGGTGAGCCTCAATAGGTTTCTCTTCCACTACCAGAACTACATCGAAGAGGATGCTGCTGTCTCGGAGAGATACCAAGCCACTGAGCAAAGCTTGAGAGTGCTCTGCACTGCGGTATGTGTTGCTGGTGCGCTGCTGAAGGGAGGGCGCGAGTTGAGCTTTGTGTGTCTGAGTCAGCTCCTGATCCTCCGCCATCCCAGGCAGAAATGCTCAGCCACCAGCTGCAGCAGAATGAAATCTGTGAGACAACAGAATCAGCTAAGGTTTGTGCCTTTTGCTTTACAAATGGTCCTCTGATCCCCGCCTGTCACAGAAAATAAATCAGTCCAACTCTTCAGTCAGTTCTACTCCGAAGAAATTACTCTGAATGATGACAGGCAGGTGTACATCAGCACACCAAAGTGGCAGAATGTGGTTTTTCAAGCAAGTATTCTGACTCCTGGGTTTTTAGTCCAAGAGTTAGAGTATGTAGCATGTGGGGATATTTTTTTTTCTTAGCAAGAGATTCACTTCCCAACCCATGACCAGAACCCCTTTTTAATTTTGCATTTCTGCATCATTTGTAACAAAGAATGGACGTAATTTTGCCAAATTCAAAATTGTCTAATATCCTCAGATAACTTTGCTGCAATATCAACTGCATCTTCCATCTTTCTCTTGATACTTTATCACAGAATCTGAAAGCTCTCCTCTCTCCCTATCTTTGCTTTTTCATATTCCTTAGCTGAGCATGTTTCCAACTGTTATTCTATAAAATACTGTATGAAACCATAGACCTGAAAGTGAGTTTCTTTATTGTGACAACTTCAAGCTAGCATGCACAACTGTTTTCCACTTCACCATGGTTCTCTGCTGGAATTTCCCCCAGCATAGGCACCACCAAGGGTTATCCTGTACCTTTTTCTAGCTCTGCCACTGACACTGGAGGAAGGTCTCCAATGGCACATGGGGAAACACCTGAAAGAGCTATCTGGAAGTGACTTGCATTTTATGTCTGCGGTTAAGCTCTCAAAATCTCATGAGTCCTCTTCTACCATCCTGTAATCTACCCTTTCCATTGTCTTTGAAGAATGCCAGAAGTTGTAGCAGTTAATGCTCATAGACTCTATCCAGTTGTCAGTGCACATTAGGAAAAAAAAGGCCCATCTCAAATCCAAAACACATTAGCAAAAGGAAATAACTTAGCTGATATGGCTACTTAAGGCAGTTATAACAGCCTCTCCTTCAACAGCCTGGGAAATAGCTTAGTGGCACAAATGACAGACACAAGAGGTAATCGGCAGTCAGGGAAGCAAAAGCAGAACAAACCCATCAGATCCGCACAAACAAGGAAGAAATGGAACCATTGTTTAATTGTGCCAGCCATAGACAGGGAATGAAGCACTGGAAAGCTCTCAAAGTACTGCAAAGTATTCTGTGTATGGTCAGTGAGGAAGGAGCTATCTGGATGACCCCAAGAAAACCAAAAATGTTTATTGTTCTGCCTTAGGGAAGTTACCCTACACTGGCCAAACCAAAAAGAAGCTAGGTGGCATTGCATGGTAAACTGGATGATAAAAAACCCCACCAAACCCCCCCAAGTAACTGAAAAACCATATTAATTGTCTGCTCTTTGCCAGGGAAACCTAGGCAAGCTGCTCAGAAGAGGAGCTCTCCTGAGACAGCCTTCTGTCGTGAGCACATTCGAGTCAATTGTATGGGGGAAAACTATCCATCATCAGCTGAAGAGATGAATAATGGATTATTTTTCATGACAGGTAGAGGCTTTTCCTAGAAATAAGATGACTGCTTTTGAAGCAGACAAAACATTACTGTATCATTTGATTTGCTTCTGGGGAATATTAGAAGTGATGGATTGAGGCAAGGGAGATCATACAGTAAGAAAGGTAGCTGAAGAGTTACTAGACCTTGATCAGAAATTTCCCACATAACTAGAAAGGAATACATACAGCAGAAATAAGGTGAGGTAAAATATGGTCCAAATTCAGAACAGATTCAGATAAACTACCTTAACTCCGGTTTTGTGGTTTAATGTGGTAAACACTCCAGGGTGAATGTGGTTAATGCTTAAAAAAAGGTTGCATCTTTTCAGCTATTTCGAGAGCTGTATCGGAAGTCTCTAAGACTGTAAAATCATTGAATCAAAAAGCAGAATTAAATGTAACAAACAAACGATTTTCTGAATTCAAAGACTTTTGCTGGGTAGGGGAAACAGCGTGACCTCTGATACAATATTACAGGGTGTCATTTAGTGTAGCCATGGGTGGAAGAGAGGCTAGCGAAGTTAAGTGAGACGCTGTCCAGGTTTTGCCTGGGAATGACAGATACAGTAGAACTACACAGGTCATTGAACCCCTTTGTAACACGTATTAGCAAAGAAATGTATTGTAGACGTAGAAAGATGAGAAATATGTCCAGAGAGAGAAGCCTGGAGAGGGAGAGGTACATGCAGGGTAGAAAGGAAACATACATCATGGCAAGACTTACTTAGGCCTACCTTTAAGTAATAGATCCATAGACAATTACTATCCAGAATATATTCTGTATCCAAATAATCTTAAAAAGTTACAGAAAGGGGGTGAAGCTTTCAGCAGCTAAAGACCCAATCTTACAAATATGGATCCAAACTTACAAATATGGTAACTGGAACCAGGAAGATCAAATGGTATTATGAAATAAATAAATAAAAATAATCAGGGATTCTGAAGCCTGTGTGAGCATTAGTATCTGCACAACTTTAAGTGACAAATGGGGCTGTCTGGGACTTCTGTAGGGAGTTTATCTCGCTGTCAGGTCTACTAGATATGGACTTGAATTATCCCATAACTGTTAGCAATACCTGAACAAACCAGCCCTGCTTAGTAGGAGACCTGTGTAAGCCCCATGTGGTCAAACAGATGCTGTGAGCGCAGCTGAGCTGCATCCCCCGGCTGATTTTTGGCTAGTCAACAGTTGAGCCTGTATTTTGCTACAGTCTATTTTCTGAATTTTGGCAGTGCCTTCTTGTTCTCAACTTCAGGCCCTGGATTATGTCTTGGCCATCACTGGTGAGTTGCACTGTCCATTGGAGTGGTCACTCATGCACCTATATCAACAGAAGAGCTGCCTTGTGCATTTGGCACATAGAGCCACCACAACACACAAAATCACCACTCTCTGGAGCTACCTGTGAGTATTTTGCCATCTGTAATTATTTGCTCTAACCAATTTTGGATGTGTTGCTTGAATACCAGCATTGCTGTGGAGAAAGGGTAGAATACTACTGAGCAAGTACAGTGAATATTATCTAAAACTTGCCAGCAATCTTAAGTTCTTTTTGTACATGGATACATGAAGTTTCTTAACTACACTGTAATTAATTCACAGGGGGAGGAGGGGGATGTTGGGAGTTGGAACTAGATGATCTTTAAGGTCCCTTCCAATCCAAATCATTCTATTATTCTATGATAAACTGTGGCTACTCAGAGAACCTCTATCCTGCTACATGTACCTCCCTAATCTCCTAAACTGGGCTTTAAAGCTTATAAACTAACATGTATGGGTGGTGCCATAGCTTTAACAGTGGTAACAGACTAGAAAAATTCTCACTGCAATGATTTTCAGGAACTGTTTCCAACTTACAAAATTAAAGAAGAACACTTGTGGTGTTAGTCTAAGATGTCTGACTGACATAGTTGGTTAATTCCTTTTCTTTGAGCTTAAAACCCTATTAACTCCTACTGAGGTAGTATTAGGAGCTGGCAGAAGAGACCTTAAGACAAAGAAACATAGGAGACCATTAAATGGCTTGTGAGGGATGGCCAGCAAGATTCACTCAGCTGATTACTGAGTGTGCTCAGCTTTGTAATAGCTGTACAAGGAGCAGCTGGGATTAGGTGAGTAGGAAGTTACAAAGAGTGGTTGTTGAAGCAGGGTTAGTGGGTTGCGTTGGAGGCTTCTTTGAGAGAGAATTGAAGTGGTTTTGGTGTTTCAGTTTTCTGGATTAAGTGCAGTGTGCTTGGTGAGCCAATAGTTTTGTAGATTTATCTGGGTTATTGTTCTAAATGCTGATTACAGATTTGCTGGGGAGGGACACTGGTGTTATCACAGCACCATGCTTCTCAGACTGTGTGGCCTAACTGTGACCTGTGTGCTTTGTGCCTTTGTTACTGTCCAAACATCTAGTGGAAGTGTAATATTTTATGTGTGGCTTACCAGCTAGGTTGGTGTCGTGGTTTAGGCCGTAAATCAGCCATGCAGTTTGCTACATGGAGAATCAAAAGAATGCAACTTGGATTGGCTGTTAAGGTATTTAGGAATTGTTATGCCTTCTAAGTGTTCATCAGCCTTAGAAATTGCAAGAAAATTTATTGCATCACCTCTGTATATTTTCAGCTGAAATAATTTAATGCAAGCTCCTCAAATGTGCATTTTCCTTAATCTTTACTGCCCTTTATGAAAAAAAAAAAAGATCTAAATGGAGTACAAGCAGTATGGCTCTGCATGGAGAGACACAACAGGTTGTTCAGCCTCTTGCACACTGCAGAAACCCCTCCATTCACTTTTTCCTTCCTGACCACTCAAGAACTTTGTTGGCTTTTAGGCCATGAGACACCATTTTCGCAGGCTGGCATCTGTCCCTGTGAATGAAGGTGCTTTAGGCAGGCCCTTGCTAGCAAATGTAAATGCACAGTCCCTTGAACTGTGCAGCTAACTTTCCTCTATCTTGACCCTCTCTACTGTCAGCTTCTTGCTTGCAGGATATTCTTGAGTCCCCTTTGTTCTCTTATTTCTGTTATTCAGAAACTAACTCTGTGGCTGAGCCAAGTTCCTAGAAATCTGAGTAATCTGTTTTTATTTTACTCTCTTCTTGTGAAAGTTTCTCAGTGCTGGTCCATCTGTTAACAGTGGCTAAGTACTGCAGGATTGACCCTAAAGTGGAAGAGATGAGGAACACTTTCTGTTCACTGTGCTTCTTTAGCAGTAGCAAAGATAAAAAGTAATGTCTCATGTGCTGTGGGATGCTGTCTCCAGAAACAAGGGGAGATAAACCCTTGTTCAGCCACTTTGCAGAGAAAATCAGACTAGAGGTTTTTAGCTGGCTGCACAAGGTATTTGAGACTACAGTTATGTTTGTTTGCACTTGTCTTTTATAGACAGTGGGTTAGTGTAGTTATTATTGTAGGGTATTACCACTGAGTACCAAGTACATAAAGAGGAAGGAGGCATATGAGGTCAGTAACTGTATGTGCAGTTCTACAGGCAATCCTAACATAGGAAGACATGCATAAATGGCAAAACCCTCAGAGCATTTCCCAGCAGCCGGGTCAGCATATGTCCTGAATGCATCCTGCTGCCATCATAAAATACACTCAGCCTTTATTTTCTGGTAAGAGATGCTGTGCACCAATTCCGTGCTTTGAACATAGTGTAGATAGTTTACATCACTTAAGTCTGTTATTGGTATTGCATAGTATGACATATACCTAGACAAGTGTTTACCCCTTTTATGACCTCCATCCATGTCATAGGGTGATGCTTACTAGTGTGTGTGGGTTTTTTTTTTCCTTTGTATAGCTGTGCTGACAGCCTTGATCCTCTGCTGTAGTGAAATGGCTGGATATGGATATAGGAAGGATTATCCAACTTAGTTTCTATGGGAACTCAGACATTTTTGTATTCAAGAGCCTGTGGCTGTCAATTACATCTCTACCAAGAGGTGTTTTACGCAGATAGTGATATTTTCTTGTGCATCAGCTGTGCCCAAAATAAACTAGAGCTTGCTGGTGTCGGGTATCCAAATCTGTTTAGCTTATTGCCATATGGACAGGTGGTTCAAGGTTGGTGGGGGTCCTGTGCTCTTAGAATTGTGGAATAATTTAGGCTGGAAAGAAACCCGGGAGGTCTCTAGTCCAAACTCCTGCTCAAAGCAGGGAAAACTTCAAAATCAGGTCAGGATGCTGAGAGCTTCATCTTGTCAAGTGCAGAATCTTCAGTCTTGTCAATAATTGGAAAACTGAGTGCTTAACCATCAGATCTGGTTTTTTTTCTTTATCCTATCTGAACTTCTTTTCCTGCAGCTTAAAACACTTGCCTCTATCCTTGGCACTGTGCACCACAAAGAAAGAGTTTGGCTCTACATTTTCCTGTACCCACTGGATAGCTTAAAAAAATGGCAGCTGGGTCTCCCCATCTCTGTATTTAACAAACCCAGTCTTCTTGCTTTGTGGGCTTTTAAGTGCTGAATAAAGTGGGAAATAGTAATTTCTCATGATTTACTGGCTTTGCGTTGCTAACACAGCTCAGCATGAAGCACCAGTTGGAGGAACCACATTCACCTTGCTGCCCATCAGGATCCCCAGGCTCTCTTCTGGCAAAGCTGACTTCTAGCCAGGCTTGTCTCCAGCCTGCTCTGACCCAAGTGCCTGACTTCTGCTATTGAAATCTGTATGGTTCCTCTTGGTCCATTCTTAAAGTTTGCTAGTGCCCCTCAGTTGCAGATCTGTCCTCTTTTTTGCAGGCCATCTTCATCACTTTTTCTCTAATACAGAGCAACCAGTGTGGTGTGCTCGGGGTGTGCTGTATTGTGATCCAAACAGATTAGGCCCTGAAAAGTCTTAGTGCACTGGAGGAAGTTTAAAATCTGTGCTCTAAGGCTTTCCACACCTTCATCTCTCCCTTAGGGAGTAAACAAAATTAGGATCTAAGCCAGGATTCAGCTGAAGTCGTAACAAGGAGGCAAGATGAAAGACTAAAGCAAAACTCTAGTTCTTCTGACTCTCAGCAGATGCAAATAAGCAGAACCTGGCTATGTACCAGAATTTTGACGGGGCAGAGGGCACACAAACAAATAGGTCAAACAGTAGGGAGTGTGCAGAATAAGGAGGCAGCTGGGTGCCTGCCAAAATAGCTCAGAAAACAGATGTGATGCCACCAACGATGTAAGATGAAAAGCAAAACTATTGTTCATTCTAACTGGAATGCAAATACTGGAATAATTCATCACAATATGATAATCTGTAATGGGTACTTGTAAGACAATTGAGTACAGCATTTTGTGCAATCATGACTTAAGTCAATTTCATGCCCTTTGTAGAAAAAGGGAAGAGGGGTGAAATAAAAACAGAAGCTCTTCTCAGCAGTGCTTCTTTCAGAATTATCCCTCTTTGCATTCACAACTGTGGAAAACCCCTCTCTTCCTGAAATACCACTTAATTTTAGGAACTTCTACAAGTACAGCAGATGACTCAAACCACTCCTTTTGACCAAGGTCTCCACAAAAAGGAACAAAGACAATTAGTAGCATATAATATCTCAATGTTAGTTTTGAACACGCATCAAACGATGAGATGCTTTTGCTAGGTCTATACCCGCCATCTTTCTTTAAGTCCCTAATGGGAACATGCAAGTATGTCACCTCGTGCTGTATTTCTGAGCCAGTTTCAGTTTCTAGCATTAGTAGTACACTTGAAGTGTGGGAGGAAACCAAAAGGTGTGATTCAGGAAACAGCTTTTGCAAACTATGCCGCCTCACAAATTTTGGCATTCATTTCTTTCAGGGTGGATTTTTTCCTCAAGCCTATTACAAGTTATCTGTAGAACATATTGAGAATAAAACTTCTCATGTTTAATGAGAATATGGCAAAACTCCCATGAAATGTATCTAAATACAGATACTTAAAAATATTTCTCCCCTGTGAACAGGAGCATAACCTAAAGAATATGAATTTTCTAACTTGAATATCTCATCCGTAAGAGATTTCCAGCTTACTCAAATTCATGGAATTGCAAAGTTTCCTGTGGTGCATTTTTGGGAGGTGGCCCAAATGCTACCAAGAAATTGTAATTAGGAAACCAAAAATTCAGTAAGATGCTAGAATTTTTTATGGCTTCAGCATATTTTTGAGAGTCTGATCATCTCTTACTACTCCTCTTTTGGTTGGTTTAGGTTTTTTTTCCCCCCATCATTCATAATCTTGAAAAAAGATTTGTTTTTCATCTGAGTCTTTCAATAGCCAAGTTCTGGTCTGGATGGAGCAGCTGCTTGTTTGAAGAGAGTTATAACCAACTATATTCAGGCAGGGTGTACCTGCTTACCCTAAAAACTAATTATCCATCATTAAGGCTCCATCTTTCTTCCAGAATCAGGATGTAGTGTTCAGTTCTACGTCCAGATGGGTCTGGTAAATCTGTGAGGAATATGTTCTTTTGACAGAATTATTTTAATGATCTTAAAAACTCTTAGCCCCTTAAAAGTCTTTTCCATGATAAAGAACAACACTGTTTAAAATGAAGCTTCTACGGGATCCAGCTCTCTAAGAAATAACTATACTAAAATCGACAGTTTATAAATTAGCCAGTGGTATATGTTCTCTTGACAGACTCGGCTAGTTGGCAAGACCTGAACCTGCATTGTTGAACTGCTGAAACCAAATAATGGATTTTTAATAGTCTAAAATATAAAGAGGAAAAATAATGGCCAATAATTAATTCTGTGCCAAATAGAAGAATTAAGGGACTTGTAAGACAGCAAAGGCCTCTTCCAGCATACTCCAGTTCTGATTTGTGTATCAAACATGCATTCATCCGTATTATTCACCACATTAATTTTGTTCCTGCTGGGAACAGAGGTTCCTCCTCTGCCCCATAACTTATACGTTTACCCATCAGGAATGGAGAATGAAGTTTCCTCTGCAGGTGAATACTACCTGGAGCTGCACATCATTAAAAGAGGCAGCCTGACTCTATACAAACCCTGTGATTAAGAGGTGAAAGACAGTTCAAGCAAGCTTATAGTTTTACTTTCTTTTTCCCTGTCGACAATGCCTTTGCAGGTCCCAAGACCCAATACCCTCCCCACTTGCTCACCCCACCTCCCCGTTCAGGCCGCCCCAATGAAGCAGTGGGGGAAGCTCTGAGCAGGGACACGGGCTTTGGCCTCCCCAGGTCGTCCTCAGGGGCTCTATGCAGGCAGCAGGGCCTTGGATTCGGCCGCGGCCTGGCTGGGGCGGCCTCGGTGGGGTAGGCCTTGACAAGGGGCTGCCGTGCAGCCGTCAGTCGCCGTTCCGGTGCCTGCCTTGCGCTACCCCGCCCCACATCGATTCTGCCCGTCTCCACCAGCAGCCCCTCGCCTGTGGTTTCGCGGTGCTGCCATCCCTGAGGCGAGCAGGGAGGTGCGGGACACCGCCGCACCTGCCCGGGTCCTGTCCCTGGGAGCCAACCGGGTCCTGTCCTAAGCGCCCCCGGGGAACGAGTAACGCCGGCTCCGGCTGGTCCTGCCTCCTCCCCGGAGCACCGGGCGGCCCAACCGGTACCTGTGCCCCCCTTTGCTT